>JAWQFJ010002709.1:7500-15000 GCA_034096865.1 Theodoxus fluviatilis | reverse complement strand
TGACATAAATATATCAAAATGTAACCTACGGGCCTTTGCCCAATGTATCCTTGTGCACGAAGATGGACAAGATAGATTGAAAAACAGCCCGTTGATATAGAACGGTGTCTTTACAGATGACTTCGATTCTTCATTAGGCATGAGCTACTAAAAAAAGCTGGTACAACAGTTATGATTATAATACATGTACGATGATCTGTAGCATACATTTAAGACGACATGACAAAACTATTTGTTAAAATATAACTTTAAAAAGTGTATGTGAACGGTACACAACATTGTAAATTCCATATGAATATGTGTATTCTATATGATATTTTATATGGGTCGTGTATACACCATAAGTATTCAGAGTAAAGCTTCATGGATTACAGTGCACTAGCCACTTTTTTATCATTCTGCTTACGATGACTGCAACAGTTAACCTCTACATTAAGTTTTCACCAGAGACCTCGCGAATCATGACTTGTTCGTTGTGCATTTGACATCTTTTGGGATGCACGCGACTTTCCGTACAAACTGCCCATGCCTATCAGGTTTCAACCTTCCATTCTTACGTGCTTGCAGCGTGCAGACTTGCACGTCTTCTAGAAGGGACAGAAAGAAGCAACAGAGAGCTGCACGGGGAAACGTCTGTCTGTGCAGGGTGGACCCAGGCTGCCAAGACACTCTGTCAGGAGTCATCAATGGTAAGGCCATAGGCAGAGTCACGACAGAAAATAAGGCACAACCTCCATGGTCAAACCAGACGGACTGCGAGGACCAAGAAGGAAACAGGTGACTGCGTGGACGCGTCTGTCTCCCCAGTGGCCCCTAGAAATTGGACGGAAACGATCTCGCAAGGTCAAGGTCGTCCACTTCCTCGGAGCTCAAGGACAGGGAGGAGCTGATTGAGTCGCTGCCTAGGGTGTCGTCGTCGTCGTCGTCGTCGTCGAGAAGGGCGGCGATGGTTGTAAGGAGGTCGCGTTCCCCAGAGCCCACAATCTGCCCGAGGCCGGAGTCGACTGTGTCCGTTTCTTCAGAGCTCAGCAGGGAGTCCAGGGACTGCGAGTTGCTCCCTGATGACGCATCCCTCCTCACCCTCTGCCTCCCAGGCCTTCCGTCGCTACCTTTGCCCAAGTCCTTAGGCGTCGATTCCGACCCTTCGGCAATCTCCAGGGACTGGACTTCGAAGAGGTCATCATTCAATTCCAGCATCAGGCTGTCGTCGTCTCCGTCCTCGGACCCCAGGGAAACGTCGTCGGAAGTGACATCATCACCCAAAGCAAAGTTGCTGAGACCCGACACTCTTAGCACGGGTGCCTTTCTTCCTGGAGGTTGCCGACCTTGACCTCTGCTTCGTCTTCCGTTGCTGCTTTGACCACTTCCTCTTGCGGGGAGGGCGGCTCTAGCTGGACCCTGTCTCCGTGACGACGCGGGGGAGCCACTCCGCGAGGCGTGGCTGCGCGTCAGTCCTTGCACGGAAGCCTCCGCGAGTTCGGGCGTGGATGGCGCCGCGCCCGGAGATGCCTCTCTCCCAGGGGACAGTGACGATGCGGGGATGTCTGGCTTGTCCTTGGTGCGCGGGGGTTGTCGCCCCGGAGCCTCCTCGGCAATGGCTGCTAGTTCCTCGGCTTTGTCGTTCCCTTGGCTTCCTCCGTTTCCTGCGTGGCGTATGAAGCGCTGCCTGATCTTGTCAGATCTGGCGTCTGCCATGACCAGCACCAGCCTCAGCAACTCCGAGACGAAGGCGCGGCGCGCAGCAGACCTGGACTGGCCTCTTGGGCCCTGGTTCGGTGAATCCCTTCTCTGTCGCAGCGGACGTAGAATCTTCGTTTGCCTCAAGAGGGGCTGTGGGAGTTTCTGGACCTTCCCGGACTGACCCGATGACGACGAGGAAGCCTGGAGCGCCTGCCTTCGCTTCCTGACGACCGGTCCAAACTGGTTGGGGCCGCCTGGCCCCCGAGGAGGGATTCTCTCCCTTTGCCCGTTCTCCCTCTCCAGGCGCCTCCGCTCCTTCTCCAGCCGTTTCTGCTCCCTCTCAGCAGTTCCCTGCCGCTCGCGCTCTTCCTTCATCAGCCTTTTCTCTTCCTCTCTCTGCTGCCTCTCCACCTCCTTCTTGGCCTCCTCCTCCCTCTTCCGCTCCTCTTCCTCTTGCTTCTCGATCTCTTTTTGTCGACGGTCCTCCTCCTTGCGACGTTGTTTTTCCTCTTCGTCCTCCTCAGAGCTGGTTCCGTTGATAAGACGATCGATGTCTCGTTGGATCTTCGCTTCCGCCTTCTCCATCTCTTTCTGCAACTTCTCCTCCTCCCTCCGACGTTCTTCCCGCTTCTTCTCCTCCTCCTTCCACATCTTCTGCTCCTCCTTCCTGACTCTAGCACGCATCTTCTCCAGGTAGCGCTCCAGTCGCTCCAGGCTTTTCTCGTCCTCCTTCTGCTGCCCTCCATGCCCCGTGACCTCCTGACTATGTGCTGCTCCAAGCACAGTTGTCCCTCTTTGAGACCTCATCGTCTGGAGGCGGGAAAAAATCATTGCCATGAGCATGCGCATCCGATACATCTGCTGCTGTCTCATGGCCATGCGGCGTTCTGCAAAGAGAAGACAAGGTGTCCGTTGGAAAGTGAGATGGCAGAGTGCATGGAATCCTGGCAATATGGACATAACGAACCATAAGCAGAGTTACACACAATCGGAGATAAGCCATGAGCATGAAACTTCCATATTTCTCCTCAGAATGCCGTTGGAGTTATGAAAAAAGTATACTAAACTAAATACTTGTTGAAGTGCAATTCTCGGTTTAATCATCTTTATTTTTCACAACTTCAAGAGGTTTAACTGGAGCCAGAGCAAAGCCGCGGAGTCAAGGATGGACGAGAGAGCGACAGTGACAGTTGCGTATTTCAGGTGTCAGCCAGGCCCCGTGAGGCGGCTCTCAACACGGCGAACTCCCCACCCGTGAGCCAGGTTCAGAGGGATCGGCTGACCAGAGGTGCGTTTCGTTACGAAAGATAATATTACAGAATTTCATAAATGAACAATCACGGCGAGCGCCTGCACGGACAGGTTCAGTCAGGAGAAAAACTTTGGGATTCGCAAGCGCTGGCCGTGAGCGTTCATCTCTGAAAGTTCCTTGTGCCTTTCGAAACGAAACGCGTCTGTCAGGGAGGGCCCGAGTGCGTTACACAATTCACACCCCGGATGCTGTTCCGGAGTGGTCAGAAAAAAAGGAACCCAAAGACGGCCATTATCATCATCGTCGTCATCATCATCAGCGCCGTCGTCATCGTTGTCGTCATCATCGTCGTCATCATATTCGTCGTCCTCGCCGTCGTCGTCGTCATCACCGTCGTCAATCATCGTCGTCATCATATTCGTCGTCGTCGTCGTTATTGTCGCCTGCCATGTGCTTTTTGAAGACGGAACGTAAGACTTTACCAGCATCGAGGAACGTGGATGGATCGTCTAGTCTATCTGCTTGATCACCCTTGCTCAGTATGTGTGATTTGCATAACTGCCTTTCCATCGCAATGCCATTATCTAATATAATATACAGTGTTCGTGTTTCTGTTTATGGTGTTTATTCAATAAATGTGCATTCGTTTCCAGGGAAATGTCGAGGTTGTTTGCAAGGGTCATTTGTAATCCTAATCGTAACTGTCACTGTGTGCGTTTTGTGACAGCAGGTCCTCTTATGGATATACCACGAGAAGGTGGCGTCCAAAGGAGTTCAGGGGATTAGCACACAGACAGAAGCGGACACGGGCACTCACGGTAGACTTCTTGCCTCCTGCAGAACTCCCTGATGATGCACCACCGTCTCCAGTCCACCAGACTGACTCGGCCTGCAGCGCAATGGACAACGCGGTGACAGCAAACGTTTCACGAGCTGTAGCCCCAAACCGCGCAGTTTTGCATAGTTTAATATTTTTAAAAA
Organism: Theodoxus fluviatilis; assembly: GCA_034096865.1. Taxonomy (NCBI): domain Eukaryota; kingdom Metazoa; phylum Mollusca; class Gastropoda; order Cycloneritida; family Neritidae; genus Theodoxus; species Theodoxus fluviatilis. The sequence goes on along the minus strand of JAWQFJ010002709.1, from coordinate 11,087 downwards.
ACTCACGTCCAAAATGCACTTTATCCTTATAGTCCGAGGCGAGGCACACGCTGACCCCCAAAGAGGGCGCTACCTGCAAAGGAGCGTATGTGTTCATGTGTGTTCTCATTGGGCGAGGCTTGGCCCATTTCGTCGAAGTTTCAACTTTGCGTATGTGATTTTGTAGGGTTGCCAAGTGCTCGAAGTTTGAAGTAGACTTCGGCGACCGTGTTCTTCAATGTTATTCAACCTGGACAACGTGGGCCGAAGCTGTTGCCTGATTGGTCATTTAAGATCGTTCTTTCGTTTTGGAGTCGCAGAAAGTCCAGGCCCTACGCTGAGCTGCATGATGCTGCTACTAGTGTCATATAGCTCAGAAACGCCGTAGATTAGGCTATGCTAATGCAACAATTGCCGATCAGACTTTCGGCTAAGTTAACTTTGGCCTTTGTTCATTTCGATTTCTATTCCTAATTAGAACACACCTTAAGGTCTTAAATTGCGCATCGTTGATATATTTAGGGCAACTGTGTCATGGTGCACTTGCAGGCTGCATAACTCCCCACACAAAGCACGACGAGGTATACACTGTATGTGACAAGCAGCTGAAACGTTTGTGCCTCGGAGAAGTTAGATGAGGTTTTCTGGCACTCCACTAAGGCCGTGATGTCGCGCGTTCCTGAAGGCAGTACTCAACATCCGGCAGTCCCGCATGAACAACATCCGGCAGTCCCGCATGAACAACAACTGAGGCAAACGAGACTGGTCGCCAAATTGGTATGACAGATATGCACTTTTCAAAAGCACGGAATTTGCAACCGAAAAATATACATTTCCAAATGCGCAATCTGGGAGTGGGCTAAAAAAAACGTGCATTTTCAGGTAGCTGCAGCATGACGCGGTCGCTAAAGATAGCATATCAGTTAACATTCACGGTTGCTTCCTGCTCGGTGTCTAAGTCTGTATCTGTTGAATATTCATTACGGGTTCAGATGTTGCCATTTTGAGTGCGAGTCTCGTCATGGGTTTTTTCGTTTTGGCCACTTCCTCGTCGTCGTCGTCATCTCCATCTTCATCATCATCACCATCATCATCATCATCATCGTCATCGTCATCGTCATCGTCATCATCATCATAACCACCACCATTTCATTCATCATCGTCATCATTATCATCGTCATCGTCATCATCGTCGTCGTCGCCCTTTTTAAGTGTATTTGTCGTCGTCACCATCATCTCGCCTTTCTTCTAGCACTCATTTTCCTCCTCTTCTTTCTCCTTGGTCTTCCTCCTTGTCCTCCTCCACATTACCCGATTCCGTCTCGTATTCTTGCTCCTCCTGCTCCCGGACCTTCTCCTTTGGCTCCTGGTCCTAATGTTTCTTCTCTTCCTCCTCCTACTCCTGCGGCTGCTGCTGCTCCTCCCCCTCCTCCTCCTGCTCCTCCTTATATTCCCCCTCCACTGCTCCTTCTCCACCACCTTGTTCCTCCCCCCCCCCCCCCCGCCTTTCCTCTTCCTTCCCCTCCCCCTGCTTCTCCTCGTGCTTCTCCTCTTGCTGCTCTTGCTCCTCCCCTTGGTCCTCCTCCTCCTCCTCAGCCCACCCCCTTCTCCCCCTCCTCCTCTTTCTCCCCCCCCCCCCCCCCCTCCTGCTCCTCCTCTTCCTTCTCTGTTGCCTTCATCGTCACACAGGAGACAAAAGAATGAGGATCATGGTCTTGACCTCAAGGACTGACCTTGGGGCGGACGGGCGTCATCGGGACAGCGAATTCCGGGTCGGGGGGCCGTCTCGGGTGCGGGGGTGGAGGCAGAGACATCACGGCCGGAGCCTGAGAGAAGAAACAGGCTGCGACAAGCACTAGCACGGTGGAGCTCCAAGACAGGCACGCATGATGAGTGAGGGAAACCCGGGTATGATGATAGAAATGATGCTCAGTAATGTCAGTGTCTCTTTGAAGTGCCCGAAACGTATTTCAGACTAGTAAAGCCAAACAACAACCCCCAAAGTGGTGCTTACGGTAACCCGACCGATCTCTTGTTTTCCTCCGACCCTAAACTTGTTTTCGTTCATGAAAAGAAAATGTAAAAAAGGAAATAAATTGAAGGTAAGCTACGAAGTTTGTGCTGCCCATTTTCGCTATGAGCAATATTTCAGTATATATATTAAAAAGCCTTTTACAGCGAAATAATTGTTTTAATGTTGAAACGATGGACATTAAAAGAAGTACACACACACACACACACACACACAAACATACACACACACACACACACACACACACACACACACAAACACACACACACACACACACACCCACACACACACACACACAGAGACGTGCGCAGTCTTAATCTGACGTCCTAAAAATTATTTTCAAAAGATCAGGCCATGTTACCTTCATCGAAACATGTTTTTGTGTGGCCTGATTGAAGTATCAGACGAGTGAAATTTACGAACTTTACCGTGACAAGAAACAAAAAAGACAGTGAAAATCATTCTTAATATTCATAGAATTCAATATCATGATTAAATCTTCAAAATCATAAATCACTCGGCTTTCAATGAGGTATACGAAGTCGAGGAGAGCATCAGCGTGCATTGTAATATCATCCAACCCAGTTAAAACTTGGAAAAATAAAGTAGATAATCTAATAGATTGGTGGATATATTTTGAAAGTGCTTGACAAAACCACTGCAAATCTACCCGGTACTTTGTACTCTTCGACTATTTTCCTCTGCTTTGGTTTGGCTTGTTGTGTGTCTTGATCTCTACGTCCTCTGGTAAACCTGGAACGGCTGCCTTGCTCCTGTCTGTTTTTGTGAGTGTCACGTGCATCTGTTCTTTTGTGTGTATGTTTGTGTATTTGTGTGTGCAAGTGTTTATGTGCGCTCTTGCGACCGTTTTGTGTGTGCGTGTGTGTGTGTGCATGCGTTTGTATTCAACCGGTTGTCCGCGCACATGTGTGCTTGCGCCGGCTTGCGTGCGTGGGTCGTGGCGCATGCGAAACTTTCATTTTAAGAATTCCTGACACACATGCAAAGAAATCGTAACCATAAACGAGCATTAATTTCGTGCTTGAGGTGATTGACTGATATTGTATATTGTAATGGTTGTGTATGCGCCTTGAGCGCTTTAAAAATCTACACATTATTATTATTATTATTATTATTATTATTATTATTATTATTATTATTATTATTATTATTATTATTATTATTATTATTATTATTATTATTATTATTATTATTATTATTATAAGTGTTTGTTGTGGTCACGCAAGCCAATGAATCACTCTTGTTCGAAGAAGTCGAGAAAGAGTTTTGAGACATAGAATCGGTCGTGTGAGGTCTATTTATAGCCTCGCACGCGTCCTCCACCTCAGTAGCGATGGTGGCAGCGGTGGTGGCGGTAGTGGTGGTAGAAGTGGTGGCAGTGGTGGTGGCGAAAGTGGTGGTAGAAGTGGTGGCAGTGGTGGTGGCGGTAGTGGTGGTAGAAGTGGTGGCAGCGGTGGTGGCGGTAGTGGTGGTAGAAGTGGTGGCAGTGGTGGTGGCGGTAGTGGTGGTAGAAGTGGTGGCAGCGGTGGTGGCGGTAGTGGTGGTAGAAGTGGTG
>JAWQFJ010002708.1:23929-26384 GCA_034096865.1 Theodoxus fluviatilis | reverse complement strand
GCTACAATGGCACTGACTTGTTGTACCACAGAGGGTAGATGTCTATCCATAGCAGTGCTTACTTGTTGTATTACAGAGGGTAGATGTCTATCTATAGCAGTGCTTACTTGTTGTACAACAGAGGGTAGATGTCTAGCTACAATGGCACTTACTTGTTGTACTACAGAGGGTAGATGTCTAGCTACAATGGCACTTACTTGTTGTACCACAGAGGGTAGATGTCTAGCTACAATGGCACTTACTTGTTGTACAACAGAGGGTAGATGTCTAGCTACAATGGCACTTACTTGTTGTACTACAGAGGGTAGATGTCTAGCTACAATGGCACTTACTTGTTGTACAACAGAGGGTAGATGTCTAGCTACAATGGCACTTACTTGTTGTACTACAGAGGGTAGATGTCTAGCTACAATGGCACTTACTTGTTGTACTACAGAGGGTAGATGTCTAGCTACAATGGCACTTACTTGTTGTACCACAGAGGGTAGATGTCTAGCTACAATGGCACTTACTTGTTGTACTACAGAGGGTAGATGTCTAGCTACAATGGCACTTACTTGTTGTACTACAGAGGGTAGATGTCTAGCTACAATGGCACTTACTTGTTGTACTACAGAAGGTAGATGTCTAGCTACAATGGCACTTACTTGTTGTACTACAGAGGGTAGATGTCTAGCTACAATGGCACTTACTTGTTGTACTACAGAAGGTAGATGTCTAGCTACAATGGCACTTACTTGTTGTACTACAGAAGGTAGATGTCTAGCTACAATGGCACTTACTTGTTGTACTACAGAGGGTAGATGTCTAGCTACAATGGCACTTACTTGTTGTACTACAGAGGGTAGATGTCTAGCTACAATGGCACTTACTTGTTGTACTACAGAGGGTAGATGTCTAGCTACAATGGCACTTACTTGTTGTACTACAGAGGGTAGATGTCTAGCTACAATGGCACTTACTTGTTGTACCACAGAGGGTAGATGTCTAGCTACAATGGCGCTTACTTGTTGTACTACAGAGGGTAGATGTCTAGCTACAATGGCACTTACTTGTTGTACTACAGAGGGTAGATGTCTAGCTACAATGGCACTTACTTGTTGTACTACAGAGGGTAGATGTCTAGCTACAATGGCACTTACTTGTTGTACCACAGAGGGTAGATGTCTAGCTACAATGGCACTTACTTGTTGTACTACAGAGGGTAGATGTCTAGCTACAATGGCACTTACTTGTTGTACTACAGAGGGTAGATGTCTAGCTACAATGGCACTTACTTGTTGTATTCCTCTGGGTGCTTGGCTAGGAACTGCAGGTGCTTGGCAAGAGCCCGGATGTCCGGAAACTGGGACACACTGATGTAGGAGTTTGGGGGCAGGAGGTGTTCGTAGTCCACCCCCCCTCCCAGCACCACGGGCACCTGGGTCAAAGGTAACAAGTATTAGCTACGTCACATGCAAAAGAGGGTGACGTATGCACGACCTACATCGCTTGAGCGTACAATCACACTTTTTTGCGCAGAACATTTGCAATACTTTGACAACAATTATAGAAACACAAACATAAACGTCAATTAGAGATCTTTGCTTTGAAGAGTCTGAGTAGATACTAAGAGCAGAAGGAATGTAGATGCTATTTTTATTACGCATAATGACAAATGGATGTGCATTGACGGTTATAAAAAATGTTGTCTGCATGCTGAGCACATTTTTCAGCAACTGGAAATTGCTAAAAACCTGCGCTGCTGCTTTGTTTTGTAAACACTGAACTTTCCTTAAGTATATATTAGTTGTGGGGAGTCGGGGATCGGGTGGCGATGAATATACCAGTGTTACTGATTACCAGACCTGAACCGACGACTCGGTAAATTGATAATGTGGTTGGAGGTGTTGACAACTTTCAAACAACTTTCTTCATCAAAGAACAAGCAAAGAGTTGTGTTTTAAGATGTAAAATCACAAAATACAGTGCAGAAACACCAACAAAATGTGATGGAGCCAAGCAGAGTGGAAGGAATTGGTTGAGCTGTGGAGTGTGAGGTTGATGTCAGACTGAGCACAGATAGGAGACAAGTCTTAGTCGCTCTACAGAGCTTTATTCATCTCATGGGTATACATGTACATGCAGAAGGAGCCGGCCAGCCCGAGGTCCAGATGGTAATCACCTGGACCAGCCCGAGATCAAGGTGGCAGTGGTCTCTCTGGTGGTATGGTAGAATTATGGGTAGAATTCTGCCTTCTCTTTCGTGCAGGAATACCAACAGTAGACACCGAGTGTGAAGCCTGTCAACACAGAAGACACTCGGACGCGCTAGGAGGCATTAAAGCCAGCCAGCGTTTTGGTCAACTTTTCTATCTTGCCACGATGACAATGCGTTATGGACGAGAGAGGGGATTGGACCAATCACACGGATGCACCAGGAAACAGGAAAGCCATTAAGAATACGGGGCAGATA
>JAWQFJ010002708.1:16429-18929 GCA_034096865.1 Theodoxus fluviatilis | reverse complement strand
AGTGTGTAGGAAAGGGTTTGTTCCAGCTCCTAACGTGGGAGATGAACGCGATGACAATGAAAATGAGTGAGAAGGCACATATACCCACAAAAAAGGAGCGTTCAAGCGAATGGAAGTGTCGGATGATTTGCAGACCCATGGCCGCCCAGGGAACACTTCTTCTCTCAAAACTTTGCAAAACAAATCGCACGTACCTTCCTATGCGTAACTTGTCGTTAAATATTTGGACAATATGCATGCATGAGACTCTGTCTCTCTCTCTCTCTCTCTCTCTCTCTCTCTCTCTCTCTCTCTCTCTCTCTCTCTCTCTCCGGTGGCCTTAGCAATAAAAATTCAGTTCAGTTCCGTTCTCTTTCTAAGCTGGCTCTGAAGTTCACTCTGCACAGTCGGCACAGTCTTGACGAGTTGGCACCAAGAGCAGTCCAGACAAGAAGTACGCTGCGTATACCTGCAACAACAGTGATGATGGTTCTAATTATTCAAAGACAATTTTGAAAACGAGTGGTAATGAGGTGTCTATAATATCTACCTTTTCACCAGTGCTCTTTACTTAAAAACCTCCCTACCCCGCGGATATTAGTCTCTGGCGACAGTTTATGCTCCAGCATCACCTCCAAGTGTCGCTTTGTTCAATTATCACGACTTTACCCCATCTCCAGAAACATCCTCATCCCCCATTCTCCATAAACACTTCCACTCTCAACCTCACACTCCAACTCCATGAACAACCCACATACCTCACCTATGCGTCTGTCTGTCTGTCTGCCGTTCGTCCGACCTTGTGTGTGTGTGTGTGTGTGTGTGTGTGTGTGTGTGTGTGTCGGTCTGTCTGTCTGTATGGCTGGCTGTGTGTGTGTGTGTGTGTCGTTGTGTGTGTATGTGCGTGTGTATGTGTGTGTGTGTGTGTCTGTCTGTCTGTATGGCTGGCAGTGTGTGTGTGTGTCTTTGTGTGTGTATGTGCGTGTGTATGTGTGTGTGTGTGTGTGTGTGTGTGTGTGTGTGTGTCTGTCGGTCTGTCTGTCTGTATGGCTGGCTGTGTGTGTGTGTGTGTGTGTGTGTGTGTGTGTGTGTGTGTGTGTCTTTGTGTGTGTGTCGGTCTGTCTGTCTGTAGGGCTGGCTGTGTGTGTGTATGTGTCTTTGTGTGTCTGTGTGTGCGTGTGTATGTATGTATGTATGTGTGTTTGTGTGTCTGTGGGTGTCTGTGCGTGTGTATGTGTCTGTGTGTCTGTCTGTATGTATGTGTGTGTGTGGGGAGAGGGGGTGTCTGTATGTCTGTTTGTGTGCCTGTGTGTCTGTCTGTATGTATGTGGGGAGGGGGTGGGAGGTTGCTGTATATCTGTTTGTGTGCCTCTGTGTGTGTGCGTGTGTGTGTGTCTGTGTGTCTGTCTGTATGTATGTGTGTGTGTGGGGAGAGGGGGTGTCTGTATGTCTGTTTGTGTGCCTGTGTGTCTGTCTGTATGTATGTGGGGAGGGGGTGGGAGGTTGCTGTATGTCTGTGTGTGTGCCTCTGTGTGTGTGCGTATGTGTGTGTGTGTGTGTGTGTGTGTGTTGTGTGTGTGTGTGCGTGTGTGTGTGTGTGTGCTGTCTCTTTCTCTCAAAACCAAAAGATTAGGTCATGAGAATTCAATTAATAATGATTTAACCAAATAAGTGCAATCTGAAATATTCATGCAAGAATCAAACCTGCACGAGAAGAATATTTAGTAATAGGCCAGCCTTAATTCATGAATGTCAATGTTTATAATCAGTTCCACTTTGATTACCTGTCTCATGTGTCTATTGAAATCTCTCACCAAATTTTCGTCGAGGAAATAACGTTCATATAAAACAAGTCTACTGATTTTAAGTCCAGAATTTGCAGAATAATGTAGGGGTTCACAACAGTTACAGCAGAAGGGATAGCGGCAGCAGCACTGATGGGCAGGCGTCTCTGATACGAGTTAGAGGGGCATAACTCGATCTCCAGTCGCAGCAGAAGGGATAACGACAACAGAACAGCGTTGATGGTCAGGCACCTCTGAGACGAGGTGCAGGGCAGTACTCCGTCTCAGCAGGGACTTTGAGGCCAGTCTTGTGCTCCACTTGCATGTCCAGCCTGGAGTGAAGGGACGACCTGTCCTCGTTGCTTTTGATGAACTCCAATGCTGAGGGAAAGAACCACTCATGTTGCGACACGTCGTGGTGGCATGTTGACTCCACCACCAGATCTAGAGGCAGCTGCGGTCTCAGACTTTAATCCAGAATTGTGTCTGTGGCTCCCCTTTACACAACTCTTTGGGGACTGGTGCGTCACAGTCTCTTCTTCATTGTATGCAACACTGACAGGACGGAGCCATGGTCGGCTGCACAGGAGGTTAGGAAATTGTCCCTTCGGAATAGTCACTACAAAACCACGGATGCACCCTGGCTTGGGAGCTTATATTAAAATCACAGCCCTCTCCATACCTTCCCGTCCACTGACGCTAACTTCAAAGTGAAACTCTTGATTTCACTTGGCTGG
>JAWQFJ010002708.1:11429-13929 GCA_034096865.1 Theodoxus fluviatilis | reverse complement strand
CTGTCTGTCTGCCTATCGGTGTGTCTGTCTGTCTGTCTTCCTATCGGTGTGTCTGTCTCTCTGCCTATCGGTGTGTCTGTCTGCCTATCGGTGTGTCTGTCTGTCTGCCTATTGGTGTGTCTGTCTCTCTGCCTATCGGTGTGTCTGTCTGTCTGTCTGCCTACCGGTGTGTATGTCTGTCTGTCTGCCTATCGGTGTGTCTGTCTGCCTCTCTGCCTATCGGTGTGTCTGTCTGTCTGTCTGCCTATCGGTGTGTCTGTCTGTCTGTCTGCCTATCGGTGTGTACGTCTGTCTGTCTGCCTATCTGTGTGTCTGTCTGTCTGTCTGTCTATTGGTGTATCTGTCTGTCTCTCTGCCTATTGGTGTGTCTGTCTGTCTGTCTGCCTATCGGCGTGTCTGTCTGTCTGTCTGCCTATCGGTGTGTCTGTCTTTCTGTCTTCCTATCGGTGTGTCTGTCTGTCTGCCTATCGGTGTGTCTGTCTGTCTGCCTATCGGTGTGTCTGTCTGTCTGCCTATCGGTGTGTCTGTTTGTCTGTCTTCCTATCGGTGTGTCTGTCTGTCTGTCTGCCGATCGGTGTGTCTGTCTGTCTGCCTATCGGTGTGTCTGTCTGTCTGCCTATCAGTGTGTCTGTCTGTCTGCCTATTGGTGTGTATGTCTGTCTGCCTATCGGTGTGTCTGTCTGTCTGTCTGCCTATCGGTGTGTCTGTCTGTCTGCCTATCGGTGTGTCTGTCTCTCTGCCTATCGGGGTGTCTGTCTGCCTATTGGTGTGTCTGTCTGTCTCTCTGCCTATCGGTGTGTCTGTCTGTCTGTCTGCCAATCGGTGTGTCTGTCTGTCTGCCTATCGGTGTGTCTGTCTGACTGCCTATCGGTGTGTCTGTTTGCCTATCGGTGTATGTCTGTCTGCCTATCGGTCTGTCTGTCTCTCTGTCTGCCTATCGGAGTGTCTGTCTGTCTGCCTATTGGTGTGTCTGTCTGTCTGCCTATCGGTGTGTCTGTCTGTCTGCCTATCGGTGTGTATGTCTGTCTGCCTATCGGTGTGTCTGTCTGTCTGCCTATCGGTGTGACTGTCTGTCTGCCTATCGGTGTGTATGTCTGTCTGCCTATCGGTGTGTCTGTCTGTCTGTCTGCCTATCGGTGTATCTGTCTGTCTGTCTTCCTATCGGTGTGTCTGTCTGTCTGTCTGCCTGCCTGCCTACCTGTCTGTCTGTCTGTCTGTCTGTCTGTCTATCTGTCTCTCTCTCTCACGCACGCACAAATACACATATGCACGCACATACAAACACACATACACACACATACACACACGCGCGCTCGCGCAGAGACACATGTGCCCGTGCGCGAGCGCTCAGAAACACATGCACAAACTCAAATGACGTTTTCAACTATTTTGAAAGACTTACTCTGTAATTCCCAAAGTGAACGTTTGATCCTCTTACATAAAAAGAAACCCCCCCGCCCTAGTTTCTGCTTTGCAAGATAATTCTCTTGCAGAAATCAAGTCCCCATTCTAATTTTAGAAACCACCATGAAACGTTGTACAAACGTGTATGTTCCAAAACTCCTTCACATCCTGAATGACAGAAAATATATAATATCTTCAACAATGACAAATTTACATGATCATGAATTCTTAATTAGCACATGTTTTCATTGACCTTACCCCACCCCACCCACCCCACCCCACCCCATCCTACCCCACCCCACCCCACCCCATCCTACCCCACCCCACCCCATCCCACCCCACCCCACCCCATCCCACCCCACCCCACCCACCCCATCCTACCCCGCCCCACCCCACCCCACCCCACCCCACCCCACCCCACCCCACCCCACCCCACCCCACCCTACTCCCATCCAACCCCACCACACCCCACCTCACCCCACCCCATCCCACCCCACCCCACCCCACCCCATCCTGCCCCACCCCACCCCACCCCACATCATCTCACCCCACCCCATCCCATCCCACCCCACCCCACCCCACCCCACCCCACCCCACCCCATCCCATCCCACCCCACCCCACCCCACCCCACCCCACCCACCCCACCCCATCCCACCCCACCCACCCCACCCCACCCTACCCCACCCCACCCCATCCCACCCCACCCCATCCCACCCCACCCCACCCCACCCCACCCCACCCCCAAAGCTATTTAAAATCTTCCGGTAATCAGATTAACAAAAATATTCACGACATGTATTTAAATGCACCGAACATATGCTCAGATTGTAAAACCTTGAACTCTTCAGTGTTTTGAGAAATTGGGTTTAAAAAATTCACTTATGTATAACTGTGTCATTATCACATATTTTCACAACGTGGAATGAAATCACAACAGTCATAATATTAGGGTATCGGTATCTTAAATATTCCAGAGTAGTTTGTACATGTTCAGTGTGTGATTCACTTTTGAGTGATTTGCATTCCACTATTAACTCACGCGTTTCGCTTTGGCTTTTATTTTATTTTTCAATGTTGCCCTGTGGCATGCAAGTA
>JAWQFJ010002708.1:3929-6429 GCA_034096865.1 Theodoxus fluviatilis | reverse complement strand
CCACGTCTCTATACCCCCTCCCCTTACACCTCACAACAGCATATCCCCTCCCAGTTACTGAGCTAAGTGTTGTCTTTTTGTTTTGTTTTGTTGTCGTGAGGAAGAGTTTTGACTCGAAATGTTGACGTCTTCATTTGTCGTGTATATTGTTATAATAAAGCCTGGAGCAGTAAAATCGGTTGTTTTCTGAGCCATCACTTGATTAAAAAGCCGGAATTGCCTCTTGGATTGCCTTTGCCAGTGTATCATAGTCCTGGTAAAAACACAAACACATACACACACACACACACACGCACGCACGTACGCACGCTCATACGCACGCGCGCGCACACGCACGTACACACGCACACGCGCACACTCACACATACACACACACACACATACACACACAATCACACACACACACACACACACACACACACACACACACACACACACACACACACACACCCGTACCTCCGTGTGAGGATTGAGCGGGAAAGTCTACGTTCGCGCAGCCTGGTTGCATGCTCACCCAGGTAAAAAGAACAGTCTGGCGGTGAATTGACGAGTAGCACAATGACCAGTAGAGGCAAAAGTGAACAGTTTGAGACTCTATCAGTGGATGACAAACCACCTGAAAACAGCAAGCATCATTTATCTCTATGCAGAGCCCCACTGCAGAGATAAGAGGAAAACATTGACTCAAGTGGGTACGGGTAGGGCGGTCTATTAATAGCCTGGAATCGCATAGCCGGTGCAAGGCGGTACGGTCGCTCGCCAGATAAACTAGTCAAGACAGGCGGCCTGATTTCTCGTCTGCAATGTTTGGAGCATTCTGACGACGACTTCCGGGAGTGGAGACTAAGGAAGAGAGCGAAACTGGATCTCGGTACCTGTTGTTTCCTTTTAGCATCATCTGCCGTGTACGCTCAGATCGTGGGATGGCGATGACCCGAAGCAAGACCGGAGTACAAACGTGTCGTCCTACATCGGTGTTCGGTGTGATTTGCCTTTAGATAACTGCACACCTGCAAGGAATGCCGTCTACGAACAGCCTAACGGTACGTGGTTTACTGCAGCTGTTTATGTTTGCAAGGCCTCCTCTACGTATCCTGCAGACTTGCGTGAAGCTCGAGCTGCAGTCAAATTCTGTATCGATCGTTGTCAGAGTGTATTAATTGTCTTGTCAGCCTGCGTGATGAGCATTTTGGAGGGGATAGAGGAAGAGAATATAGAGAGAGAGAGAGAGAGATATGAAGAGAGAGAGATGGAAGAGAGAGAGAGAGAGATGGAAGAGAGAGAGAGAGAGAGAGAGGGGAGGGGGGGAGGGGTGGGAGGGAGAAAGGGAGGAAAAAGAGAGTATGTGAAGCAGGGTTGGAGGGACGAGAGGGGGGGTGCGGTGGAAGGCGAGTAAAGGAAGGTAGGGATGACGGGAGGGGGGGTGGGGAGCGGGAGGGCGGGGAAGGGACTCCGAGAGGAGGAAGGGGTATACATGAAGAAAGAGGGAGAGGAGGGGGGGGGGGAGAGAGGGCGTATAGAGGGCGGGCCCGGGACGGGAAGGGGGGGAGGGGGACAAAAGCGGGGGGGGAGAGAGGGGGGGAGGGATTTTTGGATGGGGACACAGATTGGGCACACAAACAGTGGTTGAGGGGGAGGGGGGGGGGGGGGTGGGGGTGGGGAGTGGGGGAGGACAAAACTCCCAAGAGGGATGAAGGAAGGAGGGGAATGGCGGGGGGAAAGATGGGGGGGGGGGAGGGGGGGGGAGGGCGGAGGGGGGAGGAGAGGGGGGGGCAGGGGTATGTACAAAAGTGGGGGGGGGGGAGGGGTGAAAGAAGGAAAGAAGAATGTGAGAGGGGAGGAATGAGAAGAGGGATAGAAGGATGTTATCAATGTGAAAGCGTAGGTGGAAAGGAATGAGTTAGAGAAGCATGGTGAAGTATCCTGGGAACGAGGAGAGAGCATTAGATGCCTGACTGTATGAATTACACGAAGCCGAAGGCCAGGCTAACAGAAGCAAGTAGACAAGCAATGATCATGTATGGTCGGTATGTCCGCCTCCAGTTCCCCCTCTCCAATTCCTCACATCCTAATGACCGACCTCTCCTACGCCTCTTAGCACTCCGTAGGATCCAAAATGTCAAACAGAGACCGACCCATGTGACTGTCTCTATTTGACATTGACAGACTGAAATATCTACACGAAAGCAAGGAAAGAGCCCGCGACCTAGAATAATCACAACTGATATCTGCGCCCTACTTGGTAACTCCTGTCTGGTGTGGTCTCTGTATCGGCGCGACCGCGCTTTCCCCACTGTTGGTTTAACTCTTGTCTATGTGTATTCCCTCACTTTACTACCGTCCCCCCAACGATTTCGCGTACGTACATCCGGAATGACATATCGGCCGCATCTCATTTACCTTCTACTCTTAGAAAGGAATTAACTTAGGATAAAATGCTTCTGAAGCTATTCCGATAATATCGGACACTTCGGAATCGGACGGATTCCTACAGAAGCAT
>JAWQFJ010002707.1:39314-83742 GCA_034096865.1 Theodoxus fluviatilis | reverse complement strand
CATCTATCCATCCATCCACTCACCCACCCACCCACCCAGCCATCCATCCATCCATCCGTATTCGTCATGCACGGCTTCATGTGGAAAGTGGGTCTTGGGTTCGCGTTGTCACGGGCGATGTATTCCTGCAGCTGTTGATAAGTGACGAGTGACAAGACAGTTCGGCTCCGTCCCTCCTGCCTTTCTTGCTCTCGATGTAAAGCGTCTTCCTTTTCTCGCTCCCCCTTCTCACCCAAACTTGTCACTGACCTATGCGCGCCGTTCCCCCTTCTCACCCAAACGTGTCACTGACCATGCGCACCGTTCCCCTTTCTCATCCAAACTTGTCACTGACCATGCGCGCCGTTCCCCCTTCTCACCCAAACTTGTCACTGACCATGCGCACCGTTCCCTTTTCTCACCCAAACTTGTCGCTGACCATGCGCGCCGTTCCCCCTTCTCACCCAAACTTGTCACTGACCATGCGCACCGTCCCCCTTTCTCATGCAAACTTGTCACTGACCATGCGCACCGTTCCCCTTTCTCACCCAAACTTGTCACTGACCATGCGCGCCGTTCCCCCTTCTCACCCAAACTTGTCACTGACCATGCGCGCCGTTCCCCCTTCTCACCCAAACTTGTCACTGACCATGCGCACCGTTCCCCCTTCTCACCCAAACTTGTCACTGACCTATGCGCGCCGTTACCCTTTCTCACCCAAACTTGTCACTGACCATGCGCGCCGTTCCCCCTTCTCACCCAAACTTGTCACTGACCATGCGCGCCGTTCCCCCTTCTCACCCAAACTTGTCACTGACCATGCGCGCCGTTACCCTTTCTCACCCAAACTTGTCACTGACCATGCGCGCCGTTCCCCCTTCTCACCCAAACTTGTCACTGACCATGCGCACCGTTCCCCTTTCTCATCCAAACTTGTCACTGACCATGCGCGCCGTTCCCCCTTCTCATCCAAACTTGTCACTGACCATGCGCACCGTTCCCCCTGTGGGTTGGGGGTAAGAAAAGACCTACGCGATTCGAAAGAGGCGAATGATGACATGCAGAAATCGTGACTTGGCATGCTTTGATTCTAACCTGTTTAAGGGATTTTCGTCATTAATGGCCTTACATAGCCTACAAAGGCTGATAGTTATTGACCCTAAAACATCTTTCATCATCATAACCACTTCCACCTCTACCACCATCATCATCATCAATACCACCACCACCACCATTACCACCACCACCACCACCACCATAATCAATACCACCACCATCACCGTTACCGCCACCACCACTACCACCATTATCTCCATCACCACCACCATTACCACCGCCACCACCACTACCACCATTATATCCATCACCACCACCATTACCACCACCATCTTCTTCTTCATCCGTGCACGCCGTCTTCAAGTTGTGTGTGATGAATACGGTTTTTGTGCCTCTAATGACTGTTGCCTAATTGATATTTGGAAACCGTCGCTACTGACCACATGGCTCTTTATTGATTATTGTGTGTTAAGGAAGACTTCAAGAGAAAAAGAAATCCCTTGTTTTGGATTCGCATAAGAAAGGAGCCGTGCTCATAGACTGCATTTGGAAAGAAAAAAACCAAGCTTGAAAAAGTTACCCGGACAAGCGACTTCATAGGTCTGTGTGTGTCATGTGTGAATATACCGGAGAAATGTCATCTGAGTTCCATTATGATGCAGCACTGGCATTAGAAAGTTGGGAATAATGTCTTTTCAATAACGGCAAAAACAAAGGTCAGTCGATGTATAGGTTTTTTGTCTTGTCTTTTGAATTTTCATCCCGAAGAATTACTCGCTACTATAGGATGCTGCAAGATTTCCCACCGTTCTCGAAGGCAGTACAGAGATGATCAGGCTGGCAGACACAGAGAGACGGACGGACTGACGAACGGGCGGGCGGACGGGCGGGTGGGCAGGCAGGCAGACAGAGGGACGGACGCGCGCACACGCATGTACAGGCGCGCGCGCGCGGACGGACAGACCGACGGACGAATAGCGGACAAACTAGTTAAAGAACTCGTCACCCAATGAACAGAAAAAAATAAAAGCATCAAAACTAAAACTCTCAGACAGCGACAGTCATCACAGACTACACGGAGTGAACTGTAGCCTCACAGAGGGGTCTCTTACCCCGAGTCTGCGATTGATGCCGCAGCCAAAGCCCCGTCGCTCTCTGTGACATTCAGTGGCGTGGGCAACGGGCATTAACTCCTCGACAGCACGCCCGTGATAGAGTCGTTCTGTCCCTGCGCTTTGCCATGCCATAATAAGGCGACCCATCGGACGTACTGCCAGAGCCTATTGCATCCGTCATCGGCGATTAGACTTTCAAAGGGCGAGTTCGACGGAGGAAGTTGAAACGGCGGCGTCTCCGGTGGCCTGTTAAGGAGGCAGCGACTGGAAGAGAATGGGGAAGGCCTCGGCATGAGGTAGCTTGAGAGATGGAGTTTTGGAGCCCGTCTCGGACTCCCGATTGTGGCAGTTGAGTTATACAGAATCGCCCAGCACCATTTTCTTTGTCCTGTACTGGTGTAGAGAATTTTCTCTCGTAATCTGCAGCTCCCTTTCTTTGTGTCCCTCAATTTCTCTGGGGGTTTTTTCTCTGCTTGTGTGTATGTTTCTCTATCTCTTTCTCTATCTCTTTCTGCGTATCTCTCCCCCTCTCTGTCTTTCTCTCTGTGTCTCTGTCTCTCTTTCTCTGTGTCTCTGTCTCTGTCTGTCTGACTATCTCTCTCTCTCTTTCTCTCTCTCTCTCTGTTTCTCTGTCTTACTCTGTCTCTGTGTGTCTCTCTCTCTCTGTCTCTCTCTCTCTCTCTGTCTCTCTCTGTCTCTCTCTCTCTCTCTCTCTCTCTCTCTCTCTCTCTCTCTCTCTCCCTTTCCCCAGCCCCCTCCCCCCCCTCTCTCTCTCTCTCTCTCTCTCTCTCTCTCTCTCTCTCTCTCTCTCTCTCTCTCCCTTTCCCCAGCCCCCCCCTCTCTCTCTCTCTCTCTCTCTCTCTCTCTCTCTCTCTCTCTCTCTCTCTCTCTCTCTCTCTCTCTCTCTCTCTCTCTTACCACATTGAATATTTTGCCTCAAGGGCTGAATGTAAGAAAGGCAATACTGCCTAATTCACTACCATTGTAAAATAAAGTTCGTTCGTTCGTTCGTTCTCTCTCTCTCTCTCTCTCTCTCTCTCTCTCTCTCTCTCTCTCTCTCCCTCTGTGTGTGTGCGCGCGCGCAATGGCTAATACCTATTATCCTCGCCACACAGTCTGCGTGATCCTCTACAGTCCAGTTCAGCCATGCATGCCGAGAAATGAATTAACAAATCATTGGATGAATAGAGTCTTGCGGTCTATCAGTCATTATAGACTATGCATGGCTATTGATAAGGGAAGTCACTCGAGCTGATTAGATTTCCCTAGTTGCGAGTTTTGGCTTCTTAAAGATCACATTGGGAGATGTGCTGCGTCTATTCTTGCACCCAACGTACGGGGGAAAGCGTGGAGAGAAATTGAGCAGTAAGTCTAACATTGCACTCGGCCAAAGGAAACGTCGCAGCTTTGTTGTTGCTTTCGTGAGAAAGGGACAGGATCCATGCCGATGACTGTCTTTACGGGAAAGACAGACGGTCGGACGGACGGACAGGCAGGCAGGCAGGCAGGCAGGCAGGCAGGCAGGCAGGCAGGCAGGCAGGCAGGCAGGCAGGCAGGCAGGCAGGCAGGCAGATAGACGGACGGACGGACGGACAGAAAGAGAATCTGCTGAAAGCAAAAACTTACTTTGTGTGCACTGCCTTGAAGGACTGTAGAGTCCGAAAAGGAACGCTGCATGGCGATGTAGGTGCTTCTCTGTGATGGTGAAGTCGAGGGTTCCACGGCGTCTAAATGTCACGTCAGGCTTTGTTGACACGTGCCCAAGATGTTCGCGTGTACAGAGGTGTCCTTGTCCTTGCAGTTGTTAGCGATATTTTGCGGTCAACCGTTCTGTAAGGAATAGTATAATAGGCATCCATACTTAATCTTGATGCGGATTAAATGTGCATTCTCTATAAATGTGCATACGTTCATGCATGAACTCGTGCTCTGCGCGCGCGCGCGTGTGTGTGTGTGTGTGTGTGTGTGTGTGTGTGCATGTGTGTGCGCGTGTGTGTACGTGTTTGTGTGTGCGTGTATGTGTGTGCGTGTGTGTGTGTGTGCGTGTGAGTGAATGTGTGTGAGACAGACAGACAGACAGACAGACAGACAGACAGGTAGGCATGCAGGCAGGCAGGCAGGCAGGCAGGCAGGCAGGCAGGCAGGCAGGCAGGCAGGCAGGCAGGCAGGCAGACAGACAGACAGACAAACAGACAGAGGCGGATGTGGGATCTCTGTGTGTGTACACGTGCATGTGCTTGCATTGATATGTGTTCAGCGTAAGATTTGTCCTCGTTTTAAGACCTGTCAGCACTGCGCTATCAATACTCTTCTTGCGCAGCCTAGGAAGATCAAAGTGACGTCCCTGCCTAAGCGATGTATATACGTCAACTCAAGCACATCACGACAACTTGTTTGCGCAAGATCAAACGAGCCAGCCACCGAAGTCTCACAGCTCGGGGTTTCCTACGGCACGCCAAGGCCTCGCCAGCTCACAAGCTTGCCTGCTCAAAGCAAGGCAGACAGTTGAAACGTTGATGACGCACTTCCGGTTTGCTAGTGCGTTGCTGAGCCGGCGTGTTTGCGAAGGCGGCGCTACTTACGTCGCCTTGTGACGTTGAGCGTAGCGCGTACGTGGTTGTTGCAATCTGGGAAAGCGGAGGAGTCGAGAGAAGGAGTTGGAAACTGTGCGAACACCCGACCCTCCGTCAGCCAGTGCACTTCATGTGCTGTATATGTCCTTCATTGCACGCACTTTGCGTAAAGGTGTTACCTCAAAGGCATCTTCGTGTGTGTTGGCTTGAGGAATTTGATGGAGCGTTTCAGTCACGAACTTTTCTTTTTCCCTCCTCCGAGACACAATGATCTTATCAATAATACACCGTAAATGTAGGGTTCGTTTAGCTGTTGCTGCCGCCGCTCCTCCTCCTCCTCACTTCCCACCCACTCCACCCCTTCGTCTTCTTTTGTCTTACTTCCCCGACCCCTCTTTTTCTTTCACCTTGTCCTCCTGAACCTCCTCTCTCCTGTTCCTCCCCTCTCCTGTTCCTCCTCCCTCCTGTTCCTCCTCCCTCCTGTTCCTCCTCTCTCCCGTTCCTCCTCTCTCCTGTTCCTCCTCCCTCCTGTTCCTCCCCTCTTCTGTTCCTTCCCTCTCCTGTCACTCCCCTCTTCTGTTCCTCCTCTCTCCTGTTCCTCCTCTCTCCTGTTCCTCCCCTCTCCGGTTCTTCCCCTCTCCTGTTCCTCCTCTCTCCTGTTCCTCCCCTCTCCTGTTCCTCCTCTCTCCTGTTCCTCCCCTCTCCTGTTCTTCCCCTGTCCTGTTCCTCCTCTCTCCTGTTCCTCCTCTCTCCTGTTCCTCCCCTCTCCTGTTCCTCCCCTCTCCTGTTCCTCCCCTCTCCTGTTCCTCCTCTCTCCTGTTCCTCCCCTCTCCTGTTCCTCCCCTCTCCTGTTCCTCCTCTCTCCTGTTCCTCCTCTCTCATGTTCCTCCCCTGTCCTGTTCCTCCTCCCTCCTGTTCCTCCCCTCTTCTGTTCCTCCCCTCTTCTATTCCTCCTCCCTCCTGCTCCTCCCCTGTCCTGTTCCTCCTCCCTCCTGTTCCTCCCCTCTTCTGTTCCTCCTCCCTCCTGTTCCTCCTCCCTCCTGTTCCTCCCCTCTCCTGTTCCTCCTCTCTCCTGTTCCTCCTCCCTCCTGTTCCTCCCCTCTCCTGTTCCTCCTCTATCCTGTTCCTCCTCCCTCTTGTTCCTCCTCCCTCCTGTTCCTCCCCTCTCCTGTTCCTCCCCTCTCCTGTTCCTCCTCTCTCCTGTTCCTCCTCCCACCTCTTCCTCCTCCCACCTCTTCCTCCTCCCTCCTGTTCCTCCTCTCTCCTGTTCCTCCCCTCTCCTGTTCCTCCCCTCTCCTCTTACCCCCAGTGGCTTGGGGGTAAAATGAGACCCACCGAGTCTCACTAGGCCATTCATAAAAGGCGAAAACTAAGAAAATCTCGACTTGATTTTCGCTTACTCTGCCCAGCTCTTGTGATTTTCGTGATCAGTGGCTTGGCATAGCCGAGAAAGGCAGATAGGCCATTACACTTTCTTCCTTCATTTAACTCCTATCTCTCCCCCTGCTTCTGTTCTTTAAAAAAATCTCATTCATTTCTTCATCTCCTACATTATTTCCTAGCACAGGCTACAGCCCTCCTCTATTTCACTGTGTTGCGACCTTCCTCCTTAACAACGTCCTGTCGATACGGGAGTCCTAGCTTGCGGAGGAAAGTCGAAGTCCAAAATTCCGGTAGTCGTTTTCGGAAGAAAAAAAAACTTTATTCGTGCACTGGTCGATTCACAGCAACACAATCAGTAATCAACATCACCATAAATACATTCCCCTCTTGGGCTCAATCCTGTGAGGGCACACCCGCCTTTATCCGTGCTCTTACATGTCTCTTTGTGTTTTCACGTGTCTTGTATCGCACTGTCACTTGTTCCCTGCGTATAATGATTTGTATTTTTTTGCAGGCTATATCGAACTTTCAAAAATTAACGAGAACATACTAGACGTCTCGAAGCTGCGCGTCCAGCTACGTCACAACGACACATCACGGGGAAACTGCACCCTGGCTATGTGACGTAAGTAGGACACCACCTTGTGGAGAGGTCTTGCATAAAATCTGGAAGTTACCATAATATTCTAGTACATTCCAGCACTTTCACCACAACTATAAGCTCACCCCTCCACCAGCCTTCTTTCATCCTTCTCGATCAGTCCTTCCTGCTCAAGTCAGAACTAGGTGGAGGGTTGGTGAGAGGAAGGGGAAGGGAAGTGCGTGGTGCAATGTACACCACATAACCTCTCTCGTGCTGACCTCCATCGATGCGTTCTGATAGCAGCGACGAGGGGATGTGGAATAGTCTCTTGCGGCAGACTCTCTCTCTCTTCAGGCGTACTTCTCACCATTCACGTAATCACCCATCTAACCATCGCTGAAGTTTCAATTGAAACAGTAATATTCTAATAAAATACTTGTTAAAGACGTCCCTACCAACGCGGGTTTAGGGTAACCCAGGCATTAAATCTAGACTAAACTGAGCATCGCCATATGATCGAATGCATTTCCCTCTAAACGCTCTTGCATATTAGCATAATGGAAAAACGATTGAGTCTGGTTAAATGGATGGACGGACGGAAGGATGGTTGGATAGATTGACAAATTGACAGGTGATGGATGGATGGATGGATGGATGGATGAATGGATGGATGGATGGATGGATGGATGGATGGATGGACGAGCATACGAACGGATGGATGAATAGAAGAGGTCGTACAGTCTAACAGCCCTTGATGGTCATGTACCTATCAAATCACTGATGTTGATTTAAAAGTAAAAAGTCAAGACTGCATTTCACAAGTCACTCACGAGTCTTGTCGGGGGACACGATGGGTCTACTCTTGGGAAGGTGTGTGTGTGTGTGTATGTGTGTGTGTGTGTGTGTGTGTGTGTGTGTGTGTGTGTGTGTAAAACAGCCCCAGCAAAATTAATTGCATTCGTGACCCATCGACCTATTGCTACGTCAAAGACTCGTGATACTCGTGCTTCTAGGACATTTTACAACTTCTTCAACTGTACATTTAGAAACTGTCAACCGCTTACAACAGGATTTATGAACATTCTCTGTGAAAAATGTTGCAACTGGAAAATACATCGCCTAAGAAAGCAACAAGTGTGATAACTTATTAAAAAATGGAATTACCTAAATCAATATTTTTGGAACTTGTAATCATCAAGCTGGATGTAAATCTCTCTCTCTCTCTCTCTCTCTCTCTCTCTCTCTCTCTCTCTCTCTCTCTCTCTGTCTGACTCTCTGTGTTTCTATCTCTGTCTTACTCTCTGTCTCTCTGTCTCTCTGTCTCTCTCTCTCTCTCTCTCTCTCTCTCTCTCTCTCTGTGTGTGTGTGTGTGTTTCTATCTCTGTGTCTCTCTGTCTCTCTCTGTGTTTCTGTGTTTCTATCTCTCTCTGACCCTGTCTCTCTCTGACTGTCTCTCTCTGTGTTTCTATCTCTGTCTTACTCTGTCTCTCTCTGTGTTTCTGTCTCTCTGTGTTTCTATCTCTCTTTGTTTCTATCTCTCTCTGTTTCTATCTCTCTGACTGTCTCTCTCTTTCTCTCTCCCTCTCTCTCTCTCTCTCTCTCTCTCTCTCTCTCTCTCACACACACACACACACACACACACACACACACACACACACACACACACACACACACACACACACAGCGACACACACACACACACACACACACACACACACACACACACACACACACACACACACACACACACAGAGAGAAACTCACACACAGAGGCACACAGACACACACACACACACACACACACACACACACACACACACACACACACACACAGAGAGACACACACACACACACACAGACACACACACACACACACACACACACACACACACAGACACACACACACACACACACACACACACACAGAGACACACACACACACACACACACACACACACACACACAGACACACACACACACACACACACACACACACACACACACACACACACACACACAGAGAGCATTGCGCCCAAAAAGTTTGTTCCGATACTATTTTTTCTCCACTTTTTACAGAAATCATTCAGATGTCAAAACTTGTTTCCATTTTAACACAAACATTTTATTTTATCGAATAAACGCTTTTGTGTGACTCAGACGAGTATAATACTCAGAATCTAATCAACAATGTTATCACAGCAAGAATTTTTTTAATGTCTGACAGACAGGTCGACTAACTCGGTAGATGAGCAAGTCGAGGGCACTCCACCAGAACGTGCCGCATGAAGAGCCTGCACTGGCAGGTACGGCACTCCGGTGGAGGCTCCGACCGCAACGAAAAGGAGTGGGTCAGAACAAAATGGCCGATCCGGGATGAATGGATGGATGGTGTTTAACGGCCTATCAGCCTTGGTAGGCTATATAAGGCCAATAAGCACGAAAATCACTTAGAACAGTTTAGAGTAAACGCAAATCAAGTCACGGTCTCCCTAGTTATTCGCATTTTATGGCCCTGTCACACAGCATGAAATTTGCCAGCGTGTGCCAAAGTATAAAAAATACGCTGGAATACGTTGTATACATTATGGGCACGTTCTGTATACGTTAAGAGTACGTCAGAGTACGCTGATGTACGCTGACATGCGTCGCCAAACGACGTCGTACGCCGAGGTCGTCAAAAAGTTTTGAACATTACGCGTACGGTGGCCCACGCTGGCTGTACGTTTTAGGTACGTTAAAGGGTCGCCCACGCACGTTACGTGAACGTTAGTCATAAGTTGCATTACGTTGGCTGTACGTTGGGGTTCAGCAGCGTATGCTAACGTACGAGAAACGTTCTTTTAACGTATTTGACGTATGCTGGAGGACCACATAACTTGCGCCTAACGCACAGCTACCGATTTATGGCGTACGTTGGGATGGTATAAAATGTGTGTAATCACAAGTGCTTGTCTCAGTATTGGTGGGAAGATGTCCAATCTAGCAAACCGAGAATACCAGCTGGCTGTCCTCACACACCAGCAAACTCTCATCGAGTTGGCGTTGTACGTGTTGCATGCAAACAGAAAAAATAAAAGAAGACAGAGAATGTACGAATCGACTAAATGAGGTACACGACTTGGGTACGTTGCGTCTAGGGTACGAAACGTCCTGTATTCGATTTTTTATCCCTCCAGGTTTACTGGAGGTTCTCACAGCTTTATTGGGGGGTTTTTAATGCCAAAACCTGGAGGTTCAGCCTCAGCGGTTTTTATTCGGATGTTCAATTATCAATTATTTGGAATCTGAAGGGTTTTGAATCGCACCAGTTGGTAGAATATTTAGTTTTTAGACACTGATACAGCTGGATAAGCCTTAAACATCTAAATATACGTGATAATAAGCCTTTAAATGGGAAGCAACT
This sequence comes from Theodoxus fluviatilis, assembly GCA_034096865.1. Lineage (NCBI taxonomy): Eukaryota > Metazoa > Mollusca > Gastropoda > Cycloneritida > Neritidae > Theodoxus > Theodoxus fluviatilis. The sequence goes on along the minus strand of JAWQFJ010002707.1, from coordinate 73,650 downwards.
TAGTCCATAAAAACAATTAGATCTAGTCTGCAAAGATTGGAAAGAAATGTCAATAAAACCTTAATTCATGGAGAAATTATCTAAGGAAACTGAAATTGAAGAAGGCATAAACAAACTCAACTTACACTTTTTACTGGCCCAGCTCAATGGCGAACCACGGTCCTCAGAAAGCCAAAGTTTGCCGCCACCCACGCCTCTCGTTGTGTGAGGTCGTCTTGGGCCCCATCACCACTTTTCTTTTTGTCCAACCTGGTATTTGTGTCACGGAGACTTTTATTCCATGACTGGAGGTGCTCCAAGCCTTTTCCCATCTCCGCTGCCTTGTCCTCTCATATCTTGTTCTTCTTGTCTAAACGACGGTATTGGGACAATTTCACATCCCATATCATGGGGTTGGTCTGTAAGAAGTCCATCATGGAACCTTCCTCTGCTGGATCTAGATGGCTTAGGGTCTTCTTAGCCCTCTTGATCTTGCTCTTACCTGGGGCTATCACGACTTCCCCAGGAGGATGGATGGCCGCTGCGCGTTTGCAGGATTTTCGTGGTATTTTTGCATCTGAATCTGTGCAGGGGAATGATGCTCCACGTCTTTATATAGTAGTGATGACGTGTGATCACGTCATACGTTACGCAATCGTTATACACTCGTCATCGTACGCTTTGCATACGCTAGAGGATCGTTACGCGTACGCTGTAACACGCTGAACGTACGTTAGTATACGTTACGCTTACGCTGTAACACGCTGAACGTACGTTAGTATACGTTTGTATACGTTATCGAGAACGTTGTCCATGCGTTGCTAGTACGTCCCATGTACGTCTAATACGTTATGAATACGCTATGGACACGCCGAAACCCATAAAAATTATACGTATGCCGACGTATTGGACTCATTTGCATACGTTCCAATACGCTGACCGTGTGACAGTGCAATTCAAGTCAAGATGTCTCTAGTTATTCGCCTCTTACGAATCGCGTAGGGAAACGCGGTGGGTCAATTCTTACTCCAAACCGGGGGGTAGGGGGGGGGGGGGGGTCCCACCAGTAAAAGCATGGGAGTAGTAACTACATGCAACTATGTACAAGAGATTTCATCGATAGATCGATGAGGTCTAGTGGCCTATCAGCCCTTGTAGCTATGTTAGGGTACTGATGGCGAAATGTCAATGGAGTTTACTAGTCACGATGCCCCTGCCCAAGCTATTCGCCTCTTACGAATCCCGCATAGATAATAGATGGAGTTAAATGAAGGGACTATCAGCCTTGTGAGCTATATAAGGCCACAACTTTAATAAACATCCATTTTTATCGAGGTATTTAAAAAAACTCCACGACAAAAGAGTCTAGTACGATTCATTTAACCAGTTACTTGAAATCCATTAAATCGAGTCCCACTGCCCATCATCCCGCGGAGGTTGTGTAGAATCTTTAAACATGAAAAAGCATAAAAGCCAATATCCAGTAGGGATGGATGGTGGTCTATTCTTAAACACACACACACACACACACACACACACACACACACACACACACACATACACAGTCACACACACACACACACACACACACACACACACAGTCACACACACACACACACAGTCACACACACACACACACACACACACACACACACACACACACACACACACACACACAATTACACAGGAAGACTATGCACCAGGGGATTGCGACACTGTCTGATGCCTGCATTTAATGACCCGTTCTCTTGTTTTCACAGGTTGCTGGAGACCTCCCTGCGAGGCAAACAGATGGAGGTACTCATTTAAATAAACATTTTTACTCTGCAGCGACTTTAGAAATATTGTGCAAAACGAAATCACTGATCAGGCATAATGATGTTTCTTTCCAAATGCTCGAATACATTTAAGAGTTGTCGTTTCCTATTAAGATCTAAACTTAACATTTTTGAAGGGTTTTTTGACTCACATGCGAAGCAAAAGTGAGTCTATGTACTGAGCCGTGTCGTCCGTCCGGGCGGGCGTCCGTCCGTCCGTCCGTCCGTCCGTCCGTCCGTCCGTAAAAAACTTAAACGTTGGATTTTTCTCGGAGACTATTAAGTCTATCAACACCAAATGTGGCATGATGGTGTATGATGACAAGGCCTCAAAAAACATACACAGTGACTTGACCTTGCTTCAAGGTCAAGGTCACAGGAGCCATAAATGTGGTCTCAAAAACAGTCATTTTTCACATTTTCTCAATTTTCTCCCACGTTATTGAGAATGGCGACCTTAGCTACAAGTGGTATATAGGTCAAAGCAAGCCCTATCGTTTGATACCAGTTTGGTTGACCTTGCTTCAAGGTCAAGGTCACAGGAGCTCTTCAAAGTTGGATTGTATACATATTTTGAAGTGACCTTGACCCTGAACTATGGAAAATAACTGTTTCAAACTTAATAATTATGTGGGGCACATGTTATACTTTCATCATGAGACACATTTGGTCACATATCATCAAGGTCAAGGTCACTTTGACCCTTATGAAATGTGACCAAAATGGGGTAGTGAACCACTAAAAGTGACTATATCTCATGGTAGAAAGTGCCAATAAGCACCATTGTGCTTCCTATGTCTTGAATTAACAGCTTTGTGTTGCACGACCTTGGATGACCTTGACCTTGGGTCAATTTCACATGTATTTTGGTAGGAAAAATGTGTAAAGCATTTCTTTGTGTATGATGTCATTGGTAGGTTTAGTTGTTTGACCTTGACCTTGAAGGTCACATGAAGGTCAAGGTCATATAAAGGTCAAGGTCAAGCATGTGAGTCGTATGGGCTTTGCCCTTCTTGTTCTTCTTTACTAACGAATGAACGAAATGTTTTATGGTCTACTAATCGTGAGCACAACTTCGTTTTATTCCATTTGGATTATTTGCAATGTAATCCATCTACACCACATTCCTCAATGTACAAAAGGCTTAGTACCCAAGTATGCGTGCAATGTAGAATCAGGTCAGAACATTTCGCTAGGGGATGGATGGATAGATGGATGTGTGGGTGGATGGAGTGAGTTGTAGGCTATGTAAGGCCAATAAGAAAGAAATTACTAACAAAGTTTTGAGTAAACGCATATTGTCACGATGTCCACACACACACACACACACACACACACACACACACATATATGTGACCACGCACCACCAAACCAGTCTTAAGGTGGATTTTATCATTTTTAAAATGCTTATATTTTTTAATTTTACAGACTTTCCTGATTAATTTGACACCAAAACGAACCTGGTAGCTCAAAAATTGTGGAAGTTATAACGAGTTGAAGTTGAAAACTCAGTCGCGACTTGTTTTGAGAAAACGTACCTCAAAGTTTTGCATGCAATCCTCACACATTCTCCTTAGCAACAGGGTCTTAGAATTATCCAATCATCTTGATTTTTTGCACAGCAGAAGAAACGAAAGATAGCGCGCGAAAGACCATGTGTTGAGGTTCTGCAAGGGTTACGTGTTTTTTTGCGGGGTCAAAATTGGTCGATTTTGGCAAATAAAAATGCTCTAAATTATCACAATTTATAACTTTAATTAATTTTTTAGGGACTTAAATACATTTTTAAGACATAAAACTTATACCATTTTATAGATTAATTTTTAGAGAATGCAATGAACCGAAAACCTCAATTTCGCAAAGGCAGACCCCCACCACTTTCAGAGCTGTGTAGCGCTGTTTCGATGATTGCGAGTTAAGACTGGTTTCCAGAAATGGGTCACATATATATATATATATATATATATATATATATATATATATATATATATATATATTCATATATATATATATATTCACTTCTCATGAATCGCGTAGGGAGACGCGATGGATCATTTCTTGCCCCCATCCACAGGATTGGATTGGATGGATGGTTTTTTACGGCCCTTTGTAGGCTATATAGGCTATGTAAGGCCATTGATGACAACACCACTCAAACTAGTGAGAGCAAGTCAAGCCTCGATTTCCCTATTATTTTTCAAATCGCATAGAATACGCGTTGGGTCGATGCTTCGGAAAATGAACTGCTATTCCTGCAGCTGTATACAGTTTTTCTGATGAGTTTTGCATTGCCGACCCTACAGATTTAGCACGCTTTTGCTATTTTGGTACTTCAGATTTCGCCTTTTCGTCAACTTGTTTATCCATCTCTAAAGTTACGTTTTTCTTTCCCCCCTAGAACAAAGGGGGACGGCCTGCGCATAGGCGCAGGAAACAAGTCCTAGTGCCACTGAAGGTAAGAATGCTTGTTCTCACTTCTGTGCTGAGTAACTGACTTTGATCTTTTTTCCGAAAATACTGCATCTTGAATTTTAGCAATATCTCGAGTTGAATTCCTGTTAGAGACATAGCTCAAGATGTCAGAATGAATTAATGAACCGAAATGAATATTTTTTTACGGCCTATAAGCCTTTTTATGCTGTGTAAGGGTGTTGACAAAAATCTCAAGATGGGTAGATGGATGGATGGAGTTTAAGGGCCTATCAGCCTTGAGATGGGTGGATGGATGGATGGAGTTTAAGGGCCTATCAGCCTTGAGATGGGTGGATGGATGGATGGAGTTTAAGGGCCTATAAGCCTTGAGATGGGTGGATGGATGGATGGAGTTTAAGGGCCTATAAGCCTTGAGATGGGTGGATGGATGGATGGAGTTTAAGGGCCTATCAGCCTTGAGATGGGTGGATGGATGGATGGAGTTTAAGGGCCTATAAGCCTTGATATGGGTGGATGGATGGATGGAGTTTAAGGGCCTATCAGCCTTGAGATGGGTGGATGGATGGATGGAGTTTAAGGGCCTATCAGCCTTGAGATGGGTGGATGGATGGATGGAGTTTAAGGGCCTATAAGCCTTGAGATGGATGGATGGAGTTTAAGGGCCTATAAGCCTTGAGATGGGTGGATGGATGGATGGAGTTTAAGGGCCTATCAGCCTTGAGATGGGTGGATGGATGGACGGAGTTTAAGGGCCTATCAGCCTTGAGATGGGTGGATGGATGGATGGATGGAGTTTAAGGGCCTATAAGCCTTGAGATGGGTGGATGGATGGATGGAGTTTAAGGGCCTATAAGCCTTGAGATGGGTGGATGGATGGATGGAGTTTAAGGGCCTATAAGCCTTGAGATGGGTGGATGGATGGATGGAGTTTAAGGGCCTATCAGCCTTGAGATGGGTGGATGGATGGACGGAGTTTAAGGGCCTATCAGCCTTGAGATGGGTGGACACGAAAGTGTCAGGGCTGGTTAGAGCAAGTGTAAGTCCATGTGGCAATTTCTCTAGTTATTCACCTTTGACAGGTCCCACAGGGCGTGCTGGATGGAGGTTTATGTCCATCAGCCTTTGTAGGCTATGCAAGGTCAGCAAGCGTAAAAATCAGTACAAGAGTTCCAAATAAGCGCAAGTCGAGTCACAATGTCCCCATCCATTCGCCTCGTACGAGTCCCACATGGAGACGCAGTTGACCCGATCTTACCCCCCAGCTCACAGGGGAACGCGACCAAGGGATTTAGTTTTCAGCAATATCGCTTTTGTCAGAGCAGCAGTCACAAGCTTATGTTCTTCATCCTGTCTGAGCAATTTAAACTTCGTGCTGACTGGCGACTAAGTCGAGCTTTGCATCAATCTCATCCACATTGGCGCTTTATTTATGCACTGCTTTACAGGACTGGAATGAAAGATTCCCTGCAGAGCAGCGAGGGGCAATGGAGAAGAGGGTAAGCTATGACTGCTTTTAGATTGTCATCACCTCATATATCATCTGATGTCTTATAATCGCTATCCATCAATCATGGTGTTTTGTGTAATCTGAAGATGGATGGATGGATGGGGATAGATGGATGGATGGATGGCGTTTTACGGCCTATCAGCCTTTGTAGGCTATATAAGGCCATTAAGCATGAAAATCACTAGAACAGTTTAGAGTAAACGTAAATCAAGTCATGGTGTCCCTAGTTATTCGCCTCTTTACGAATCGCGTAGGGAGACGCGGTGGGTCAAATCTTACCCCGAACCCACAGGGGGAAGGATGGATGGGGTTTTACGGCCTTATCAGCTTTTGTAGGCCATTACTCGTCTCTCACACACACGCTAGAATAAAGAACAAGTCACGACATTCCTAATTATTCGCCTCTTATGAATCGCAAAGGGAGACGCGGTGGGTCAATTCTTACCCCCAATCCACAGGAGGCTTGTATAATCTAAAAATCACGGATTGTATCGGAATGAATATCGACCTTTATAGGCTATATAATGACACTGACTGACTGACTGACTGACTGACTGACTAACGTTTTCCGGCATTATGAGCCTTTGTATATTATGTAAGGCCATCGAGCATGTAAACCAATAGAATGTTTAGAGTAAACACTTATCAAGTCACGCTGTTCCTAGTTGCTCGCCACTTACGAATCTCGTAGAAAGACGCGGTAGATTTAATATCACCCCCAACCCACAAGGGGATCCCGATGAAAAGGTACATGTAGGCCTACCTCGGGTACTGTCTCGCGGACCAGATCGACACGTTTCGACTCGTAGAGCTGTCATCAGGTGTTATGAGCGAGTGGGGCGAAAGGGAAGGCCGGGGAAAATGAGCAATATTGCTACAGTTGAGAGGGATTGGATTGATAGCATTTTACGGCCGATCAGCCTTTGTAGGCTATATAAGGTCATTAAGCACGAAAAATCACTAGAACAGTTTATAGCAAACGCGAATCAAGTCACCGTGTCCCTAGTTATTCGCCTCTTACAAATCGCGTAGGGAGACGTGGTGGGTCAATTCTTACCCCGAACCCACAGGGGGGAGTTGAGAGGGAAAACGTAGGAACTCAACACTGATCGGTACATTTGGAGGGAAGGCTGAAGGAAAGAAGGTAGTTGTGTGTGCGTGTGTGTATATGTGCGTGTGTGTATATGTGTGTGTGTGTGTGTGTGTGTGAATGGGAAGGGCTTCATAATTCAACAGAATGCGTTGAAGCACACCCGTCTTCAGTCTGTTCCTGATTGAGCCTGAAGAAGGTTTTTGAATAAACTGAAAATGAGCTATTTTAACAAATGTTTAGTTCTGGACTCATACAAATTTATCGTCTCTGGTTATTCTGTTATTATGCCCTTTGGCGCAGGTGAAAGATGCGGGGTTTGACATTTAAAGTTTCCACATGGAAAAAATTAGCACGAACGAGAATAATAGCCATGCAATTCAATAAATCCGCTGTAAACCGATTTCAGTCGCTGATGTGTCCATTAGATGATTCGGCCGAAACCGTACAACAGGAAGCGGAAGAAAGCAAATCAACAGTTGGGAACGCGAGAGGAGTAAAGGCGTAGAGCGGACTAGATTTCCTGGAGCTGGGTGAAAGGGTCACAGTTCGAGAAGCCCCGGGATCGACGCAGGAGAGGAGAAAGGTCACAGACATTTTCCCCGAATCTGGGTTACCTCCCTTACCGGCCTCCTTTTTTGCCCACGCTCGGCGTGCATTACTCATAGCCGAATCTGGGCGCAGGAAGAGGAACCGATCCCGATAAATCAGCTACGAAAGGAGCCACAATATGCCGGAAACCCCTCGTCATTTCCGCTTATTATATCTAACGCGGCCCGTTTGATCGATGAGTAACTTTAGAGATTTGACAGGCTCTGGAACTCCAGAGAATGTGCAGACAGCCAGAGAAATAGCGGTGCGAAGTGCGACGGGATATGCGAAACGACGATGCGAGGGCGTTGGTGTGAGTGTGGAGAAGAACAAGTGTGAGCGGATGAGCAAGGCAACGGGGTTTACGAGTGCAGATGTCGGCGCTGAAGATTATACCCAAATGTACCCCCTCAGTTCTATAATGAACGAAATTGGACTTCCCAGTACCGATTCGGAATCGATTCTTGCTTTACAGTTCTTTGTATTCAGACTACGGACAAAAGTACGATGGATGGATGGATGGATAGCGTTTTTCGGCCCATCAGCCTTTGTAGGCTATATAAGGCCATTAAGCATGAAAATCACTTGAACAGTTTAGAGTAAACGCAAATCAAGTCACGGTGTCCCTAGTAATTCGCCTCTTACGGATCGCGTAGGGAAACGCGGTGGGTCAAGTCTTACCCCGAACCAACAGGGAGTGATAAAAGTACGAAAGAAAAGTTGCTTGAAAATAGTGTATGTCCTGTAGAGGCAGTACTGTTGGAGCAACAGGGGCACCATGAACAACTTTGTCACGTATCTCTCTCTCTCTCCTTCCCTATATCGTTCCCTTCTTACATGTATATTTTACCATATACCAGTAAAAAAAAAATTGTGCATTGTCGGGACGCGTATTGTTTTCCAGTAAGTTGGTCAATCTATCAAGTCGTCAGACCAGGGTGTATGGTGGTCTGTTCTTTGAGAGAACTGAAAATATTCAGGAGTGTTGTTGCTGATCATTGTTTGTCTTTCTTTGTTTTTCTGCCATTATGAAACACCAAGGAGGATTTTAAAGATATATATTATCGAATATTATACGTAAATCGTAAGCATTCTACTTAATCCCGTATGAGTTTTTGAATCACTTTTTTTTCCAGACATCGTTCTCTCTCTCTCTCTCTCTCTCTCTCTCTCTCTCTCTCTCTCTCTCTCTCTCTCTATCTCTATCTCTATCTATCTATCTATCTATCTATCTATCTATCTATCTATCTATCTATCTATCTATCTATCTATCTATCTATCTATCTATCTATCTATCTATCTATCTATCTATCTATCTATCTATCTATCTCTCTCTCTCTCGCTAGCTCTCTCTCTCTGCCACCCGGGCTTTCTGTCCGTCTGTCCGTCCGTCCGTCTGTCCGTCCGTCCGTCTGTCTGTCTGTTCTGTATGTCTGTCAGTTTGTCTGCCCGCATGTAACTCTTTTTCTTAATGTATGCATTAATTTGGTTTGTGAGGAGCAGAAAGTGTTTTTGCGTCTTTTGTGTATTTTAGAGGTTTGTCACAATTTCAGTTAGTCAGCCACCTGTTTACTCACCCACCCTCTCTCACACCCACTCACTCGCTCATCCGCTCGCGCGCTCGCTCACCCGCTCGCCTGCCCCACCCGCCCGCCCGCTCGCTCGCCCGCTTGCTCGCCTGCCCCGCCCGCCCGCTCGCTCGCCCCACCCACCCGCCCGCTCGCTCGCCCCACCCACCCGCCCGCCCGCTCGCTTGGTCACTCATTCACTCACCCACTCACTCACTCACTCACTCACTCACTCACTCACTCACTCACTCACTCACTCACTCACTCACTCACTCACTCACTCACTCACTCACTCACTCGTGCACTCACAGGAAAATACCAGCACATTTACATACTTGTATTCTTGTTTCTCTCCTCCGCCCCAGCCCCCTACCTCCCCCTCCCTGAGCCACATGCTTGAATATGTGTGTGTGTGTTTGAGAGCATGCATGCGTGATGTAAAGAATGCGTGGTATGGAGTTATATGGATTGTCCATTGCTGTGTAAAACCAGGCAAATGTTTGACACAAGTTGACACAGGCCAGTTCTTCCGCACGATCTGGCAAGTTCTCCGGATTTGCTTCAGCGGACGTTACGTCATCAGTTTTGTGACGTCACATTGTGACGCTGCCCATAAAAAACTCAGACTGGGGCAGTTTGGAAATGGAAATGGAATCTCTGCACGAACGGCCAAACTTTATCAAGGTTGACTTTGTAATTCGTGCTGTGCATCACTGAACTGAATCATTCGCAGACTCGATAGTCTTCTCCCAGTGCTGCACAGGACTGTCGCGGTGCCAGTGGAGTCGTCCTGAGTCTGCAGGAACAGTGATGGCGACCGATTTCCTGATGTTCGATGGATTCCAAGTTACCAACATGGCTGCCCGAAACACGCGCTCTCGATTACAGTCCTTCTTGCTCTGGGGCGGACCAAGTGGGCGGCCAGGGTTGGGCAGCCCCAAGAGAATGAAACTTTACAGAAGGGTTCTTTGGTACAGTTCGAGTAACGAGACGCTAGCTGAGGCTCGGAGCTTTACTGGCGGGGGCCGGTCCGAATAATGCGACCAAAATGGGGTAGTGAACCACTAAAAGTGACCATATCTCATGGTAGAAAGTGCCAATAAGCACCATTGTGCTTCCTATGTCTTGATTAACAGCTTTGTGTTGCATGACCTTGGATGACCTTGACTTTGGGTCAAGGCCACATGTATTTTGGTAGGAAAAATGTGTAAAACATTTCTTAGTGTATGATGTCATTGCTAGGTTTAGTTGTTTGACCTTGACCTTGAAGGTCACCTGAAGGTCAAGGTCATGTAAAGGTCAAGCATGTGAGGAGTATATGGGCTTTGCCCTTCTTTCTTGTTTATTTTTCATTGTGCGGGCTAGGCTAACCCGAGGCCCAGTTAGCCGGTCCGTAACACGTGAGCGTGCTTTCGTGCGTGCATGGGTGCCGCTGTTCATCAACGCATACCCTGTGGATTGGGGGTAGGAAGAGACCCAACGCCATCTCCCTGCGCGATTCATAAAAGATGCATACTCGGGGAAATTTAGATTTGACTAGCTTTTACTCTAACCAGCTCAAATATTTTTATTTGTAGTCAATTGCCTCTCATGGTAAATAAGCTGTAAAATGGCAGATAAGCTGTAAAACTTTATTCATTCATTCATTCATTCATCCATCCATTCATTAACGCTCGCTGATACCAACAGGCATGCAAAATAACGATTGCTGTAACCTGGCTAGCACAACACGCCGCACTCCTTCAGATCGCGCTATCCCCATACCACGCAAGTACAGTATTCACACAGATCAGGACAACGTATCCACTTCAAGTGTCACTTGCGTAGGCGTTGCGACATGACTCCGGACGTTGTGTGTGAGCTCGCTTCTGCATGAGGCTCGCGAGCAAAGCGAGGCTTTGGGGGGAAAAAGTAGGTCGCCTCAGTCCTGCTCGAAGGCCAACATGGTCAGTTTTGGGATCGGCTGGCGGGCGAGGGTCGCCTCTTTGTTCCCCTCCTGTCCTGTCGCAGCCTGGCCTGGCCTGGCCCAGCGAGTTGGTATCAGTCATCACTTCAGCAGGCCTGCTGTCAAGCATTTTCGTCTTCTCTCCCTCGGTCGCATTAGAGAATACTCCCCCACCCCACCCCTAAATAACCCCACTCCAACCCTCTCCGCTAACCCCCCTCCCCAACACACAACCTGTCCTGCCTCCCACACTGCCTCCCCTTCCACCCCTCGACCCCTCAGTCCACACTCCTCCAAACTCTTTCCCTCCTTCTATTCCTCACTGCTTCTACCCTCCTCCACTTTCCAGTGACCCCTCTCGCCACCCTCGATGCCCCCTCCCCCCCTCAGCGTCCTCCCCTCCGAGCGGTCTTTGTTGAAGAGGGCAAATAGCTGCTTGAGGGCTGAGAGGCGGAAGTGACTAGGCTGTGTTCTAAATTGTAGTGTGGTGTCCCCTGCAGTCAACAACACCGCCTCAACCCTCCCTAACTTCTGCGGCCGCGCCCCCACCCCCACCCCACCCCCAAACCACCTCTATCTCGCTTCTCACCCTACCCCTTAATCTCCCACCCCCACCTCACACTACCCTTCTCCCTCGAAGTGATTCCCTCGCTTGCTACAGTATAGTAAGGCGAAAAGAAGACACTTAAGTGTGGGACAACTCGAGGCTGTTAACGCAGGCGTGACGTCAGAGGATCCTGTTCGGGGTGGCGTACCCGGAAATAATGGGAATACCAGGAGTAGGTGGTATTCTCTGACATTGGTGGTTACTGCCGGGAGGAAAGTAATTTACATGTAGCACGAGGAAAACGCACATCCCGAGCTGTGTGTGGCTGAAGCGTGCTTCGTGTCGTGAGAAAATTGAACAAAGCACTTCAAGAGTTCTTACACCTTGCCCCCCTCCCCCCCCCCCTCCCCCAATTGCTCACCCCCGCAAACCTCCCACCCTACCGTGCCCCCTAATCTCACTCCCCATCTGTAACCAGAAGAGTGATTAGTTCTAATTAAATACTGATGGAAGACATCGGATTGACGAATCTCCCTCCCCCTCCCCCTCCCCTTTCCCCCTCCTCCCCCCTCCATCCGTACCACCACCACCACCCTACCCTCCTTCCCTTGCTGTAAACCCTTCAGTCATGGGATTAAGAGACAGGACTGATAAGTATGCGGTAAATATCATACGCCGTCACCTCAGCAGCTGTGACGCAGGGCGTGCATTTTAGAATGGCATATCCGGAAACGATCGGAATTCCTTGGGTAGGTGGGACTTTCCATAGGTGGTGACGAAGTAAAGACGGTACTTGTCTAAAGAAGGGTGCTCATGATGGTTGACTGTGTGGCTGCTTTTTACAGTGTGCTGCTCAGAGCTGAATGAAACCACTCCTCCTGTACTCCCCCTCCTTCCCAATTCCTCTTTTCCTTTTGTCCGTGCTTTATATTTCTCCTTCCTCCCATCCTCCACGCCCACACATCATCGTTCAATCTACATTCCGGAAGACTGCACAACGGTGGATGGGTAAGTCGGACGGCCGCACAGCACGATGTGTCATCTTGGGTGCAATTTTCGGGGTATCTTACCCTGAAATGTCTGGAATATAAATGGAGGAGGATGCGGAAGGGGGGTGGAGGGATGAAAAGGTAAATATACGGGTTATAAACCCCCTCTAAGACTGGTGAATGAACTCGTGAAGTACATCTTCCAGTTTCAAAAAGTGTATATAACGAGAAGTTATTTTTATGCTGCAGCGTGGGTACTGTCACTAACACTGAAAAAGTCTTTTCAGATTTGTCTTTTTATCAAGAGATGAGCTTACTTTTCCTGTGCATCTGGCTCCCTCCTTTCTTTCTCACCCGACTCAGCCATCCACCCTTCACTCACTCAGCCAGCCATTCGCCTCTCCACCCATCTAGACATCCACACGCGCGTTCGCATACACACACACACACACACACACACACACACACGCGCACACACACACACACGCGCGCACACACACACGCTCGACACACACACGCGCGCACACACACGCGTACACACACACACGCACACACACACACCGTCCACCCACTCACTTCCACATCTCTTTTCTTTCCTTTCTCATTAGCGTCTCGATCTGAAGAAGAAAGACGAGGAAGCGGATGCATGACCTGCGACCATACCATGACCCCACCAGACTATCAGAATGACGTAGCCGGAAGCCGCATGCTGCCGACCAATCGGTGACAGGCTTTTCCGCCATAGGTGCTGCCATTCTAGGAAAATTATCACACTGGCAATCAATGGGAATCCCCTGTTCACGAGCAATAGACACATTAGCCGCAATAGAATTCCTTGCAACGGTTAAACCTCATTGATGACACTGCTATCTCACGCTCATTTATGGGCGGGCAAAGATTAGATACGTCGTGAATGTGCTGCCGCGAATCGTGTGGTCGCGATTAGTATCTTTACCGAATTTTTAAACTACCCTATCTCTGCGTGTGCATGTGTGAATAAATGAATGAAAAATTTTACGGCCTCTCAGCCTTTGCGGGTTATGTGAGGCGCTTGATTACAATTCACTATAGCTGGTTAGAGTTAAAGCAAGGCAAGTCTCGCTTTCCTGAGTCATTCACCTTTTACAAATCACTGAGTAGTGAGACATGGCGTGCGTGCGGGCGCTTGTGCGTGTGTGTGTGTGTGTGTGTGTGTGTGTGTGTGTGTGTGTGTGTGTGTGTGTGTGTGTGTGTGTGTGTGTGTGTGTGTGTGTGTGTGTGTGTGTGTGTGTGTGTGTGTGTGTGTGTGTGTGTGTGTGTGTGTAGGTGTGTGTGTGTGTGTGTGTGTGTGTGAGAGAGAGAGAGAGAGAGAGAGAGAGAGAGAGAGAGAGAGAGAGAGAGAGAAGGACAAATCCTGGGAAGATATGTAATCGGCTTCTTGCTTTTCTTATTTAAAGGTATTTTCAAAAATCTGAATGTTCCGCGAACACCCACAGACCTGTTTATAGGCTACGTGGATCATTTATGTCGGCGTAAATGTTTTTGTCACACCCCTCAAAGTAATAAAGCATTAAAAATACCTTTGGTTCGACCTGAAAGTCGTAAAACTTCTTGCTGAGCTAATGACATTGAGAAAATTGATCCCAGGCCGAGTTTTCATTGCAAATGAACGCCATGACGGAACTCACCTGTTAAAGCGAAATACACATCATCAATGCAAGCTACTTTTTGTTTTTCAGTTTGTTGCTCGAGTTGTAAGGAAACTTTACAATAAAAGCCAATGAGCACCGCAATGCGTATTCCAACAGACGTGAAGTCTGAAAGATAGGTTTTGGAACAAATTGCCTACACGTAGTAGAGTCTGCTAGCTGTGATCGAGAAGGTGAGGTTAGGGGAATAGAACGACTAGTCAGTGCTTCGAGATTTGAGACAGGAAAGTGAATAATGGCCGAATGAAGGCAGCTCTGCCCCAGGGTGTTGGGAATGCTTACGAAACTGAGTGAAATGCCTGGCTGCGTGCAGTGTCACAAGTTGGGCCGTCTCCACCAAGGCTGGCTAAACACCGCAGGTTGGCAAGGCTACGCTGAGGCTGATGGCGACGCAAATTGAGCGTGTAAGTACACTTCTATGCAGTCAAGAAAATGAACTCCCGCTTAATTGTTCTTGCTTGCCTCGCTAGAGAAGAGATAGGCGAACAAGCAGGCCGGCAGAAAGTCCGATCGGCAAGCAGACGGACAGGCAGAGACACACAGAGACAAAGAGACAGACGTATAGGCAGGCAGGCAGACAGCCAAACGATCGCGCGCGCGCGCACACACACACACGCACGCGCGCGCGCACACACACACACACACACACACACACACACACACATAGACGAATGATAGTGGGATAGAAATAGGAAGTGTACTCCAGAAGAAGATTATGATAGTGCCTAGACTACTAGTGGCTTGTCCTAAACCCCGATATATGTCTAAGGATATTTCCAGGATGAATTTCCCGACTAAACGACAATTGTCTACTTCATATTTCAACAGAAGGCAAACATCATGCGAGTATTCTCTGTAAGCCCCTTGTTGTTCCTCCTCCTCCTCTTTCCCCCATCCCCCCCTATCTCCCCCACCCCCCTTCGCCCCCACCCCCTTCCCTTCCTCCTTCCAATTCTTCCTGCCACGATCTTTTCTTCTGTCTTTATCTTCCTTTCTTCACCTCCTCTTCCCCACCTACCACTCTGCTCGTTGCTGTATGGAATGCTGGCGCCACTGACGGAAGTGTTTGCCTATGACTGACAGCGAAGGTCAATTCGACCTGTCCAAAGCTGGTTTGTATTCGCGAAGACGACCCATTGCATCTGAAATCAAGGGAGCATTTTCTATGTGCTCTGTGGATCTTCTAAAGTATAGATGAAAATTAAAAACAGTAAAAGCAATCGATAGTCTGCTCTCTTTAATTAAGGGTGGAATAGAAACTATTCATAGCCAGAAATAAAAACCGACACCTCCAGGTCTTGGCATTAAAACAAAAGTTTCTGCACGGATTCGAACCCGTTCACGCATGACCTAACAAAACAATAGTCCAACTCTCTACCAGGTGAGCTATTCGGAAACTGGCATTAATAAGTGTTTGTGAAGCAATTATAAAGTTCTTTTCCGCAAACCCCCTCGGTTCGTTTTATGCACTGTAAATTGTAGAAAATTGGATGATAGTTCATGAAATTTGAGTGGTCTTGTACATTTTAGGATACTCAAGGTCTATTTCTGCCAAGTTTTATATCGATTCACTGCCATTAGGCCACGCGAACAGAACTTGGTAGTGTAGGCCTGCTCTATCGCACTGCCGCTGAGTCGGGGTGGCTGTTCTAAGAGTCGGACCGGCCGCGTGGGTGGAGACACCAATTTTGACTGTAAAACGGTATTTTTTAAAGCAAAAGCGATTTTTTTTTCTGGGGAGGATCACGAAAACTATTTATGTAACTGGTGAGCGCTCGTACAGCGTGGGAGAAACGCTGCTGGCGACGGGAGTGAAGGAAAAGGCGAAATATTGCCATTCCGTCAAGGGACATTTTTGGGGGGGGGGTTTCGAGTTTACGACCTACAAAAGTCACTTTCTTTTCAAACCTCGATTCTGAAAATTTGATACATTCAATCGGACCTAATTTCCAGTAAGTGTGCAAAATGTCAAGGAAATTCGTCCAGTAGTTTTTGAGATATCAGCCGTTAAGTCGGGACAGACGGACACACACACACACACACACACACACACACACACACACACACACACACACACACACACACACACACACACACACACACACACACACACACACACACACACAGAGACAAATAAAGCTGTGAGGACCTCCAGTAAACCTGGAGGGATAAACTGAATATGCAGCGATATATTGTTTTGCGCGTAGTTGAGGATCGTAATGTAGTGAGATGTATCTTAGCGTGGCATGAATTGTGGTGCGGTAAAGATTTATTACAGTTTAATGCGATGTGGTGTGACGGGGTTCACTGTGGTGTGGCACGGTTACACACGACGTAGCGATGTGTGGCTGCATGCGCTGTAAAGAGTTGCAGAGTGGCGTCATGTGGTTTCGTGGTGTGATATGACAGGGTGCATCGTGGTGCGGCATGGTTCCATTTTTGTAGCGTTGTGTGGCTGTATGTATGCGCTGCTGTATGTGAGCGCTGTTGTGTGCGCTGCTGTATGTGTGCGCTGCTGTATGCGCTGCTGCTGTATGTATGCGCTGCTGTATGTGTGCGCTGCTGTATGTGTGCGCTGTTGTGTGCGCTGCTGTATGTGAGCGCTGCTGTATGTGAGCGCTGCTGTATGTGTGCGCTGCTGTATGTGTGCGCTGCTGTATGTATGCGCTGCTGTATGTATGCGCTGCTGTATGTGTGCGCTGCTGTATGCATGCGCTGCTGTATGTATGCGCTGCTGTATGTATGCGCTGCTGTATGTGTGCGCTGCTGTATGTGTGCGCTGCTGTATGTGTGCGCTGCTGTATGTGTGCGCTGCTGTATGTGTGCGCTGCTGTATGTGTGCGCTGCTGTATGTGTGCGCTGCTGTATGTATGCGCTGCTGTATGTATGCGCTGCTGTATGTGTGCGCTGCTGTATGTGAGCGCTGCTGTATGTATGCGCTGCTGTATGTATGCGCTGCTATATGTATGCGCTGCTGTATGTGTGCGCTGCTGTATGTATGCGCTGCTGTATGTATGCGCTGCTGTATGTATGCTCTGCTGTATGTGTGCGCTGCTGTATGTGTGCGCTGCTGTATGCGCTGCTGTTTGTGTGCGCTGCTGTATATGTATGCGCTGCTGTATGTGTGCGCTGCTGTATGTATGCGTTGCTGTATGTGTGCGCTGCTGTATGTATGCGCTGCTGTATGTGTGCGCTGCTGTATGTGTGCGCTGCTGTATGTGTGCGCTGCTGTATGTATGCGCTGCTGTATGTGTGCGCTGCTGTATGTGTGCGCTGCTGTATGTATGCGCTGCTGTATGTGTGCGCTGCTGTATGTGTGCGCTGCTGTATGTATGCGCTGCTGTATGTGTGCGCTGCTGTATGTGTGCGCTGCTGTATGTATGCGCTGCTGTATGTGTGCGCTGCTGTATGTGTGCGCTGCTGTATGTATGCGCTGCTGTATGTGTGCGCTGCTGTGTGTGTGCGCTGCTGTATGTGTGCGCTGCTGTATATGTATGCGCTGCTGTATATGTATGCGCTGCTGTATGTGTGCGCTGCTGTATGTGTGCGCTGCTGTATGTATGCGCTGCTGTATGTGTGCGCTGCTGTATGTGTGCGCTGCTGTATGTATGCGCTGCTGTATGTGTGCGCTGCTGTATGTGTGCGCTGCTGTATGCGCTGCTGTATGTGTGCGCTGCTGTATATGTATGCGCTGCTGTATATGTATGCGCTGCTGTATGTTTGCGCTGCTGTATGCGTTGCTGTATGTGTGCGCTGCTGTATGTATGCGCTGCTGTATGTGTGCGCTGCTGTATGTATGCGCTGCTGTATGTGTGCGCTGCTGTATGTGTGCGCTGCTGTGTGTGTGCGCTGCTGTATGTGTGCGCTGCTGTATGTGTGCGCTGCTGTATGTATGCGCTGCTGTATGTGTGCGCTGCTGTATGCGCTGCTGTATGTATGCGCTGCTGTATGTGTGCGCTGCTGTATGTGTGCGCTGCTGTATGTGTGCGCTGCTGTATGTGTGCGCTGCTGTATGTATGCGCTGCTGTATGTGTGCGCTGCTGTATGCGCTGCTAAATGTATGCGCTGCTGTATGCATGCGCTGCTGTATGCGCTGCAGTATGTGTGCGCTGCTGTATGTATGCGCTGCTGTATGTATGCGCTGCTGTATGTGTGCGCTGCTGTATGTGTGCGCTGCTGTATGTATATGCGCAGCTGTATGTATGCGCTGCTGTATGCGCTGTAAAGAGATGTATAGTGCCGTGGTGTGGTTTCGTGAGTTACTGTGTAGTTTGACGTAGTGATGCAGTAGTTGCACGTGATGTAGTTAGATGTGGTGAATGCTACGTGGTGAGGCGTGTCGTGGTCTGGTGTTTGTGGCGTAGTTACATGTGGCATATTGTGAGGTGAGGTTGTGTGGTATGTGTGTGTGTGGTGTTATTGTTTGTGGTGTGATATAGTGTGGTTTTCTGTTATGCAATATAGTGTCGTGTTATGATGGGTGCATAATTTTGCGTGGTTATAATGGAGTGCGATGAGGTGTAAAGTGGAACGGGGTGTTGTGGTCTGATATAGTGTAATGCATTTTCGTACAGGGATGGTGTGTAGGATGGAGTAAATCAGTCTTGTGGTTGTAGGAGTTAGGTGTGGTGTGATGTTATGTCGTGCGTTATCGTGCATTGCACGAATATTTAGATACGTGATGTGGTAGATTTGATATTGTGTGGTTTGTATGTCATGGCGCCGTGTGGTTTGGCGTTGTGTTAAATGGTGCGGTGTGATGTTATGTAGTTTTCTGTGACGTGGTAATGTTATTTGGCAATAAGACGTGTGACATCCTGTATTCTGGTGTGAATTAGTGAGGTGTGGTGTAGACTAGTGTGGGTGATTGTGCGTGGTGTGGTTTGATGCGATGATACTATATATAATGTGATGTAGTAAAGTCTTGTGTGGTGTGACGCGTTGTTTCGTTTGATGTAGTGAGTTGTAGTGGGGCGTGATGTGGTGTGATGCACTGTCATGTGATGCAGAGATGTGTGATGTGCCTTGTCACATGTAATATGGTGAAGTAGGGTGCGGCACAGCATGGTTACATTAAAACATAGTGAGATGTAGATTTGTATTGTGTAGTTTGGGGCGATGTGTTTTCATGTGAAACAGAAAAGTTTGATGTACTGTGTTACACGTGAGGTGTGGCACAGCATGGTTACAATAAGGCGTAGTGACGCACGTGTAGTACTGCTTGAGGTGGTGTTAAATTGTGTGGTATAGTGTGTTGAGGCTTGATGTGCATGGTGTCATACAGCTTGGTGTGGCATAATGTGGTCTGGCGTCGTGTGGTGTAGTGTGGAGTTGCGTTTGTAGTGTTACTTTGTACGGCCTTGTGCTGTGTGGTATGTTGTAGCGTGTGATGTGGGGGTATGGTTTGCTGTATAGTGTGTTGATGTGTGGTATGGTGTGGTGTTGTACGATGTAGAACGCTGTTGTGTTGTGTGGTATTTGCGTGGTTTTGTGTGGTAAATTGGGTTGTGGCATAGCGGAGTGCCACACGAAGTGGTTTGGTATGGGTTGTGTTGTAGGTCGTGGCACACTGTGGTGCATCGTGACTTAGTGTGATATGGCGTCATGTGGTGTATAGTTCAATGTGACGCAGCACTTTACCATGCGTTGATGTATCGTATCCTGTCATGTCGTCTGGCTTGGCGTGATACGACGTGTTTTCAAACAGTCATGTGTGCTGTCGCTCGATCATGTGGTTTGTCGTGATGAGATGGGTTGAAGACTGTTGTCGCGTGGTTTCGCGCGATGAACGATGATAATTGCAGGATTACGGCCTATGTAGGCTGGTTATAGAATAAGAGCATGACAAGTCTCTGTTCTCTAATTATTCACATTTTTGTCGGCAAATGGGGCTAGTCTATTCTTAACCCCAACGCATGGATGTGGGGGTGGGAGTTATTTCAGTTGAGGAGTATTAGGTGTAGAATGGTTTTGTGTGATTTATGAGGTATGATGTGGTATGGTTTGGTGTGGTGTGCTTCTTTTGTGGGGCACAGCATAATGTGACGCGGCGGTGTAGTGAGGTGTAGTGGGATGAGGCGTGATGCAAGGAAATGTGGGGTGTAAAATCTGGAGAGCAATGCTCTGATGTGGAATGGAATGCGATGCGACTTAAAGTTATGAATTTAGTTAAGGTCGGTCTGTGCAGCGTGATTTGATGTGTGTGTGTGTGTGTGTGTGTGTGTGTGTGTGTGTGTGTGTGTGTGTGTGTGTCTGTGTGCGTGCGTGTATGTGTGTGTGTGTGCGCGTGCATGCATGTGTTCGTGCGTTTGTGTGTGTGTGTGTGTGTGTGTGTGTGAGAGAGAGAGAGAGAGAGAGAGAGAGAGAGAGAGAGAGAGAGAGAGAGAGACAGAGAGAGAGAGACAGAGAGAGAGGAGGGGGGGGGGGCGGGGGGGAGGGGGGAGGGGATGGACGGTCGGACAGAATTGTAATGAGATACTATTTGATGCAATGAGGTGTGGTATGGAGTGGTGTGGTTTAACTGTTGCTTTAGTAAGGTGTTGTTTGGTAAGGAGTGATTTGTTGTAGAGGGGTTAGCTGTGATGCGATTCGATATCACACCATTCAGTGAGAAAACTGCTTTTTGCGGCGCGGTTTCTTGTGATTTGGTCAGTGGAGTATGGACATGAATGAAAATTACATTTTCACTCTATCCTTGGGAAATATTCTCTCTATGCATGTTTCTTTGTCATTTTACTCACATTCCGTACGTATTAATGAGTTGTCGGGCTTCTAGTCCATTGTAGATGAAATGAGTAAAAAAGGTAAAGGTGTGGTTTTTTATAGCGACTTACACCCTTTGTCAGGGTCTCAAACCGCTTACACTTTACCCCCTGATCACTGGGCATCTTCATCAATCCTCACTGGTACCTCACAACAAACATAGTGACAGACATTTAAGACGCACACAGTCCATTGTAGATGAAATGAGTAATTGATCTTACAACAGCTACTAGAAGATAGACATTTTTTCTCCCTATATGGATGGCGACTGCACGAAATATATGCTATGTGAGTAGGGAAAATCATAGATGCTATTCGGGATTAGTAGCCGCTCGTCGCTGTAGCGATTGCAGTATCATTTTGCACTCAGGTTTGCTTGCTTTCCTCGTGAATGCTCATAACAGATTGCGATTTTTGAAAATCCCGTACTTCATGATTGGAAATTCCAGGCTCATACCAGAACATCACTCACCGCTGACGACCACTGACGGCTGGAAACTTTAGGGCTGACATTGACGTAACCAACGTACTCATCGACACGTGTGTTTGGCGATGTAACTGTACACTCTTCCTCGGCTTCACTGGAGTGAAGGGAGTGAGGTGTGGAAATGATATGCACGAGATGCGTTCACATGTTTTACTACAATGCTACGATAAGAGCCCGAATGTCACATCTCTAATTAAGTTTCTTTGACACAAAACCCCGAGTTTTATTCACCGCTAAAAACAGGCTCTTTGAGACGCTTGGGTGGTGGCAGAGAGAGGGATACCATAGTCCATAGTTCTGAGACTGAGGTTAGCCCCTTTTGGAGAGGTGATGTGAGAGTGGGATCCGAAGGAGGGGGTTGCAGGGTTGTTGTACAGTATGTGCTACTGCTACCATATAGGTCTTTGCTGCTACCTTGGCATTGGTTTGTAGTTGTATATAGTAGCACAAGGGCTGTGTCGGTGTTTTCACTGGCATCTGATGCTACTTCAATGCTTTGAGGGTACAAAGGAAGGAAAGAAATAACCATTTTCTGTCGCATGCATTTTTCTTCACCCTTCTCTTTTCCCCCTCGTTCTATCCCCTCTCCCTTTTTTTGTACGACCGTCTGCCAGTCTGTGTGTGTGTGTGTGTGTGTGTGTGTGTGTGTGTGTGTGTGTGTGTGTGTGGGTGTGTGTGTCTGTGTGTCTGTGTGTGTGTGTTTGTGTGTGTGTGTGTGTGTCTGTGTGTGTGTGTGTTTGTGTGTGTGTGTGTGTGTGTGTGTGTGTGTGTGTGTGTGTAAGTGTTTGTGTGTGTGTGTGTGTGTGTGTGTATGTGTGTGTGTGTGTCTGTGTGTGTGTGCGTGCTTCTGTCTGTGTCTGTCCGTCTGTATCCGTCCTTCTCTCTCTCTCTCTCTCTCTCTCTCTCACACACACACACACACACACACACACACACACACACACACACACACACACACACACACACACACACACACACACACACACACACACACACACACACACAGAGTCAATTTCTGACCTTGACAGAGGGTAAGTGCATTCAAACCTCATTTTCTAAGGCCACCATCTGAATTTGTTGACCTAAGGCGATTAATGTACTCCATTCTGCACTACACTTCGTGCAGCCTTTGCTATATCACTAAGAGCATTTCCTATCCGCCACTACTGTGTAAATGGTGACCCACTTGCTGACGGTGTTGTATTCGAAACCTGCTTGTTCTGTAAGCAACAAAAAAGTAGGAGGTGTATTTGAAGTATAGTTCCAACGTAGTGTTGCTTACACGCGGGATTTTTTTTCGTGTATTATGTTGTGTGTTGTCAGTGCGTTAGCGCGCAAACACGTGTGTGGAAGTCGTTGGTGTTTGTGTGTGTGTGTGTGGGGGTGGGGGGTGGGGGTGGGGGGGGGTGTCCATGTGTGTATGTTTTCTCCCAATCAAAATGTCTAATTGTCTGCATGCATCTCTCTCTCTCTCTCTCTCTCTCTCTCTCTCTCTCTCTCTCTCTCTCTCTCTCTCTCTCTGCATTCACACGGAATCCATCTGTTTGCCTGGCTACTTCCAATGCTTGTGCTGTTTGACTCATCTGGAGGTTATCGAGAGAGCGCTCTACTTCCTCAGTACGTGCGCCTTTCGCAGTGTGGTCTCTCAGAGGAATTCCCCACAGGCCAACTCACAAATCACTGGGCCGCGGGCCCTGCTTGCCATGTACGACTGGGGAAACACGCGAAGAGGCTGGAAACACAGGGATAGAGCTAGAACCAGTGGGTGACAAATCAAATCGCGCCGGAGGGCGGAAACGAACGCATAATGTTCGCTCAGATCTATTTTAAGTCTTTACGTGTCGGTGGCGAGTAAAACGTCGCGTCGAGTTGGGTTTGACAGATTCAGCTGAGCTAGCGAGGCGATCGCACCTCAGAGCACACCACCTACACACGCGCGTCTCTCTCTCTCTCTCTCTCTCTCACTTCCCCTCGCCCCCCTCGCAGCTGGCTCGCCACGGCCAAGCAGGCAGCCACCCCGCCGCGTCATTGGCTTTGTTCACCCCCTCTGACTGAGAGTCACCTCGGCGATTCGTTCGACGCAGGTCGCCTCTTCCCTTTTACCGTCCCTCGCTTCCTCGCTTTTCTCCCCCTCAGTCTAGCTTCCAAAACGATCTCGTCTGCAAGCGTCCGGACAGAGAGGGGCCACGTTTGTTGACTTCGACAGCCACCGCCGTCGTCAGGACCCCGAGAGCAGTGGCGGTTTTCTCCGGATCTGTCCTCGACTGCGTTTTTTGGGAGGGGAAACCACGCAGGGGGCGACGTGAAACCGAGGGACAGCCCACAGGAAGAGCGGACCGACGCGAGCGGTGTGCTCTCCCTTGAGCCAAGCGCGTGCCCTGCCCCGCTCTTCCTGCACCCCCCTCTCCTCACCCCGCACTTGGACTCTTCCGCATCACTGAGTGCGCTGTGAAATATCAATCCGCTTACTGTACCGTCAAAGCGGCGGAGAGTGGAACTCGGCCCAGACGAATGTCGGACACGTGAGCTCGGGCGAGGATAGTGCGACTTCCAGGGTGGAGTACCTCGATCGGGACCCGATGCAGGCAAGGTAGCTGCCTGCTGGACGAGGCGTGAGGCAGCGGAGAGCACGGAGCTGCCGGACTTGCGAGGAATGTCATTGTGCGCCGGCGAGGGGGCCGTTGTCACCTCGCTTCGGAAGCAAGTGCGTCGAGGAGTTTGAGCTGGCTCGAGCGACTGGCTCGCTCGACGTGATGAGCTGAGTGTCGCCCGACGCGAACACGCCACAGTGGATCTGCATGGGAGTATGGGGGATTATTTATCCCCCAAACGGAGGGATGTTGTCGAGCGACTGCGCCGGCGAATTGACGGCTACCGACGCCACCACATAACCGGCTACGATCGATTCGGAAGGGCTATCCGCAGCCACTACGATCAACAAAATCAGGAATCACTCCTCCTCCAACAGCGCTATCAAGAGGCCAAGAACAAGAAAGCGGCCAAACAGTCCAAAAGTAACAAGGAGACTAACTCGCAGGGCGACCAGCGCAACCTGATTGTGACGGTAAGTTGTTTTGGCTCGGCAGGCGCCGATTATTCTTTGCGAGGGGGGTTCATGTGCTTTCAGAGCGAGCGTGCGAGTTGTGTGCGCCTGTCTCTCTCGGTGTGTGTATGTGGGAGCGTGGTTGCTTTTTTGCTCAGCTGCAAGTGGGACTGTCCGAGTCGCGAAACCCCACCAATCCACTCGCGCTGTCGGCTAGAGGCATTGTTTGCATTATTCTTTCCCCTTCTTCGCGCCGTTACAATCGCGAAGGCGACTACCGAGACAGACAGCCGTACTAATGTGGAGGGGTCGTCCGCGACCGGCCGATATCGTCGTCAGATTATCTGCTGGGGTGCTGGAGGGAGCTTGTTGGGGCGCACGAGTATTTTTAGAGGGCACACTGCTGACTGGATGGCAGGCGGCGGGTGCAGGCGGCTTGCTGTGAGCCAGAGTGGCTGAGAATCAGGCAGGGGCTCGAGGAATCACCCCCAACCCCCCTCATCCTCCCTCCTCACCCCTACCCCCCCGGCGGAAGTGGCCGCTACGCGAGGAGGGGAAAGGGGGCGGGGGGCGATCTCCTTGCCGCCTTTTTGCAAATTCGTCGTCTGCTCGGGTCCACACCGGCCGAGGTGCGTGCACGTGTCGGCTGTGGTCTCTCGCCTCGGCTGTCTACTTCCTCGGACGCCTTATTTGCGTGAGAGTCATCATCACCTTGGATGTCTTTCTCTCTTCTCCTTCATGACTCCCCTTCTGTGATTCTCTCCTCCACCTCCTCCTCCTCCTCCTCCTCCTCCTCCTCCTCCTCCTCCTCCTCCTCCTCCTCCTCCTCACAGTCATTACAATTTAAACTCCGGCTGGTGTCATTCTGTGTTGCCGATAACTCGTCATCCCTCACAAGTTCAGCCGATTGCTTGTATCAGCTGTTGGCGTACTGTCATTTGCATTAGGCGCAGCCGTGTCGATTGCAGGTGTGCTGTCGCGTCCTGTGTATGTGACCACGTGCTATCGCTCTCTACCTGCCCTCTGCAATCGACATCCAATCTCGCTTCTACTCTTCCTTGCTCGCGCAGTTTCAGTCGTATTTCTTTCTTTATCCATCTTCTCGTCCTGACCTTCTCTTGTCCTCCTTCTCTGGACTTTGTCATCCTCGTGTCCTGCTCTTGGTGTACCTGTTTGTGTATGCCTCAGTTCCCTCCTGCCTCCACCGTCCTCCCTCCGCCGTCCTCCCTCCACCGACCTCCCTCCACCGTCCTCCCTTTCATTCTCGACAAAGAATCTCCCGTCTGACTCTATGCTCCCTCTCTTTCTCTTCGTCCGCACCTCTCCATCCTTCTCTTCTTTTCTTGCTGCCGTTACTCGCTACTTGCTACCGCTGCTGCTGCTGCTGCTCCTCCTCCTCTTCCTCCTCCCTCCTCCTTCCTCCTCCCTCCTCCTCCCTCCTCCTCCTTCCTCCTCCTCCCTCCTCCTTCTTCCTCCTCCTCCCTCTTCCCTCTTCCTCCTCCTCCTCTTTCTCCTCCCTTCTGCTCCTCCTCCATCATCATCATCATCATCATCATCATCATCATCATCATCATCATCATCATCATCATCATCGTTATCTCCTCCTCCTCCTCCTCCTCCTCCTCCTCCTCCTCCTCCTCCTCCTCTTCCTCCTCATCCTCCTCATCCTCCTCC
This sequence comes from Theodoxus fluviatilis, assembly GCA_034096865.1. Classification (NCBI taxonomy): domain Eukaryota; kingdom Metazoa; phylum Mollusca; class Gastropoda; order Cycloneritida; family Neritidae; genus Theodoxus; species Theodoxus fluviatilis. The sequence continues at coordinate 47,530 of JAWQFJ010002707.1, read as the reverse complement.
TCATCATCATCATCATCATCATCATCATCATCATCATCCTCATTCCTCATCCTTATTTTTTACAGCCCAACGTTCACTTTTTTACCCTCAAGCTCGTGTGACAATTTCAATTTTCAATATCTTCGTGCATGTATTGAGAGAGAGAGAGAGAGAGAGAGAGAGAGAGAGAGAGAGAGAGAGAGAGAGAGAGAGAGAGAGAGAGAGAGAGAGTATGTGCGCGCGTTCCTACCCCATTTTACTATCAAATGAAAACCACGCATTGTTTGTTTATCGAGACACTGCGACGTCCACCATATTTCCCGCGTTATTTGTTTGCGAGGTGTTGATAACACTAATATCATCGAGTTCACCGCAAGAACTTGCGAGATTATAATTATCTGCATACAGTTTGACTGACGACTGACCAGGGCGGGAAAGTCCATTGGAAACCCTGGGACTTGATCTTCGTTAGACAGATGTCCCACGCTCGCTCCCCCTACTGGTAGAGCCACAGCGAGTTGCACACCTTATCGTCTTCATTGAACGGTCTGTGACCGGAAACTAGTGGTAACCAGTGGAAAGATAAATCGGTGCAATTTCATGAGTGGACGCAGTAATTTCTCCTGGTAAGGCCGATTACTCAAGTCCAGGCTGGTATTGGTCATTGTGGAGGCCGACAGCATTGGCGTTGTCGCCAGTTTTAGATCGCGATTTGATTAGCAACGTTATCGAACGATTGACTCCACGCCATGGCACCCGTTTGCATTCCTGTGATGGTCGATTGCGGGTATGAGGGTGGGTGGGTGTGATGTGTGTGTGTGTGTGTGTGTGTGTGTGAGTGTGTGTGTGTGAGAGAGAGAGAGAGAGAGAGAGAGAGAGAGAGAGAGAGAGAGAGAGAGAGAGAGAGAGCGCCACTCAGACGAACGAAAGTTACGAAGGCTGTTGTCCATTAAATGAAAGAAGACAGAAAAAGGAATACAGGCAGGCAAACACAAAGGCAGGCAGGTAGACAAGACTGATCGACGGTAAGGCAAGAAAGAGAGGACAGCAAGGCTAAACATAGTTAGTTACAAAGTAAATGATGTCTTTTAGTGGAGTGAGTGTGTACATGTTCATGCGCAAACAGCTAGTGAAAGGTCCTGTAAGTGGACAAGGACATCCGCAGTTCCACAGGGAGGAGGTGCCTGGCTGCTTAGTTTTCGGCAGTGTACTAATAAGCGCATGCCAGTGTGCGCAGCATTTCGTCCGGGCACATCTTACCCAAGACTGCCCGGACAAACGACTTTACAACTTGAATGTTTGTCCTTGTTGGCAACTACGTTAGGTACACTTTTAGTCATGTGTATGACTGAGGGAGGATGAAAAACACTTTGAGTAATTTGTATGAGGGAGGATGAAAAACAGACTCAAATACTATAAATTTTGGTCGTGATCTAATTTGAGAAGGTGCTTTCGACTTTTCGACAAGACGCGAACGAGGGAAAGCGATGACTGTGCGAAAATCGGATCATCGAATTCGAAGGAAATGATCGTTACGTGGGGAGAAAGTTATCCTGGCTTGACGAGGATAGAGCACGAGTGAAAGTTCGAACAGTGCAGAGGTCAGACCATCTGGACACGTGGGGAACTCTAGTGCACACCAGCAGGGGGGCAGCTATAGCTCTGGAGAGAAACAGCCTTGGTCTTCACAGAAGTGGTGACGCGGATTTGGAGGGTGCAGCAATCGAGGAGAAGGGGACATTAGGGAGGGGAGTGAGCACTTGATTACGAGGCTTTCCGACTATGATGGTGAGGGGGGAGGGGGAACGTGCAGTCTGGATGGGTGCGTATTGACCCAGCCAGTTGAGGAAGGGAGGCTGGATGGGGGTGGTGGGGGTGACGCTATTGTGCGATGACAATGCCCGCTGCCAGTCTTGTGTGCGTGTCCCGTCTCTTCCCCCCCTCAACACCCCCCCCCCCCCCCCCCCCCAATATCTCCCTCCCTCCCCGCCCTCCTCTCCCCCTTCATCTTCCTTTCCCTCTCTCTTAGCAGCCGATCTCTCGACAGAATCTCTCTTCCCACCCCCACTCCCTTGAACATCACGCGCCCCTCATTCCCCACCCCACCGCCCCCCTCCCTTCAGGCTCGTGAAGGCGGGCTTGCACAGCATCTGTTTGCTTTGCCTAGCGATCCTCAACGCTCTCTGTCTGTCCCAGCTCCCCTTCTCCCCACTCGGCCAGCAGGAAGAGAGCGAGGTGCAAGGACTTGAAAGTTGCCTTCTCTCTCCAACCTCTTCGCGTGAGCGCCCCCAGGTCGAAGCAGCCCAGCCAGTCTCGGTGTGTGTAAGTGTGTGTGTGGCTCTTGCATCGTGGTCCCAGCCAGCCCAACCCGTACGTTGTGGCGTTACTGACACGGGCATGGGACAAGGCGGGCGGGGGAGACACTGTACAGGACTGAGGGACCGCACACCGACTGCCACTGGCAAGACGAGCGCCGCAACACGACAGCTGTGTGCGGAGTGACAGTCCTAAAGGCGCCTCCACTGCTCCCCGCCTGTGATCAGAGCGTCTCGATAGGAACTTCCTACAGGTGTATTCCCCTGGACACTAGTTTGGCAGGTCGCTTGTGCGCTGATCAGGACTTTATCGTATGTCCCAGTCTAGCTGTCTGCTCCATCTTCACAGGAAAACAGCAGCGCGTCATCCGAGTCGGTCAGTAGTACACAATCTTTGCAAAATTATCTCCGCTGCGAAGTTGATTCACGCCATTTTACAGTTGATGCTACCGTTGCAAAATGATATATATGTATTTGACGAGTTTATTGAGCGTAGCTGAACTTATAAGATTATCTTTATGAGTTGGGTTTAACTCCATTTTCTCACAAGTGTATGTCATTGTTAACTTCGCAGTGAAGGCTTGTTCACCCTGCTACTGACGTACTGTCGTTATGATTATTCCATCCGTTTTGCGAGTACACTTTCTCTAGCTGCCTTCGCTGCTTGCAAACGGACTTTATTGGAATGCTTGAGGACAATGTGGCAGTCAATCATGGCTGTTAAATCCCCCAGGGGCATTTGAGGAAGTGATTTTGAGATTATTATCTTGTAGATCATGATTGTTGTAATTTCTTAATCTCGCTTCATGGCGCGGTCATCGATCATGCAGTGTGCGCCTGTTGATCGATGTCTCAATTTAATTTGCTGATTTTGTTTGATCTGTGAATATTTGTTTACGATTACTGTATTTATCTGAGGTGACTGAGTACAGAGTACAGCTGAAGTTACTTACATGTCGTGCTGTTGGTGTTCTGGCCTAGTTCTAGGAGTTGAGTCTATCGAGATTGCGGTCGCTGATCATTTGTTCACTTCAGCCTCACCGCCCACTGTTTTCACTCAAACTTCACCTGTCTCCCCCCCACCCACCACACCTTCCCCTCGCCTCCTGCTTCTCACCCGACCCCGTCCCCTGGCTTGATCAAGTTTTGCACTTTGCCCCCACACCCACACTATCTCTCGTCTCAATGTCTCAATTTTTTTTTCTCTCTCTACATGTACTCTTAATTAACATCGTCATCAGCGCCCACTCCCTGCCCTCTCTTCACTTCCCTTCCCTCTCCCTCCCCTCCTTTCCTTCTGTGCTCCTCTCTCTCTCCCCGTCCATCTCTACCTACTGCTTGTTAGCAGGCCCAGCCAGCTTACCTAGTTTGTTTCCAAGCCAGCAGCCTATCCGTTGGTTCCGTGTAGAGGGGTAGCTTCTTCACTTCGGCCCGAAGTGGACGCTGGAGTTTAGTTGACTTGGAGCGGCGCCAAGGCCTGTTAGAGGCGCTCAAGGTCTGAGTAGGACCGCCTGTCGATTAGCCTGGCCACCACTGCTGCTCTACAGCCCCCTGGCCAACCCTCCTTGCCGTCTTCGGCCTATTCTGTTGTTTCTGTCTGGCGCTTCCTCTTTCCCTTTGCTTTACCGTTCCTCACTGCTCTTCTCTCGTCGTCTTTTCCATGCTCTTGCCGCTGTTTCTGCTTTTCGTGTTGGTGGTGGTGATAGTAGTGGTGGTGGTGGTTGTGATGATGGTGGTGGTGGCGGTGTGTGTGGTGATAGATGGTTGTGGTGATGTTAGTGGTTGTGGGGTTGTCGTGGTGGTGGTGGTGGTAAGTACTGCTGCTGCTCCTAATGTAAAAATATTGATGTTCCAACGCCATGTGCTTCTCTTCTTCCTGCTCTTGCTACCCCTCGTCGTCGTCATCGTCGTCGTCCTCGTTTTGCTTGACACTACCTTTTGCTTTTCATCTTCTAATCCTCTTTCCTCCACTTTCCGCCTCTCCATCACCCCCACCATCTACCCTCATCCCCTCTGCCCTGTCTCCCTCATTCATCTAGCGGCGGGCATATTAGTGATTTGTTTTCTTTTCCCTTGAAAGAGAACACGAAAAGTTAATGGACTTACTGTACAAGAACTTGCGCTCGATGGCGCACACAATTTGCAAGTGTAGCAAGTCTTGCAGTGCGTTAGCTGGCGGCCATTCTATGAACCCTGGCACAGTTCGCAATGAATGCGTAATAGACTTGACCCTTTGCATTACAGCATTGCGCCAAAAGTAGTTCGTTCTGATACTTTTTTTCTCCCCACTTTTTACAGAAATCATTCAGATGTCAAAACTGGTATCCATTTCAACACAAACATTTTATTTTATCGAATATACGCTTCTTTATTGCCTCAACAAGAGTAAGTGAAGAGTTTTGTGCGAAATAATCTTAGAACTACTTTAACGACGTATGTCAGAGAGCAGATCGGCTATCCCACAAGACTCTCGTGTGACCTCCATCTGCATATATCGGACGAAAACTTCCATCATGTGATGTCAACTGCGCTAGAGACACTTTTGCCGGTAGGCGAAGTCTCTAGTGAACTAGAATGGCTGACAACCGGATTTATCTTCCCTGACGGTTGCATTGTGACAGTAGAGACCCCTAATATGTGACCCCTCTCCATGAAATGACCCGCATCTCGTATATTTTCGATCACTTTTGTAACGATCGACATTTCACTCTCGCTAAGATGAATTCTTTGAAAACGTTGATTTTTCTTCTCATGATCGTGTATGTTGTTGCATCCATTCTCAGGTCTGTAAGTTGTATTATGTTTTGTATTATGTTGGTAAGCTTGTTGATGAATGTCTGCGTGTGAATGTGGTTATGTCAGCGCATTGAGTTGTACAAAAGTGCGCTATAAAAATGCTATTCATTATTATTTATTATTAACCGCAGATCGACTTAGATCTTGAGGTGCTGTGAAAGAAATGGTCACAAATCGGTTTTCTATCAAGATTTTGAGATCGACAAACAAGTCCCCTACCCACGAAAATGGGCTGTACTCGATTTCGCCAGAGGTGCAAATGACTTCCAGATAAAGATTCGCATACAGTTTGTGCTGGCCCGACACCCATCCAGGTCAGCAAGAATGATGTGGTCTTTGTGCTTTCGGGGCCTGCTCCAGAAGCACTCGCACAGCCAGCCCCAGGCTGCTCTGATATAGTGCCACCGGAAGGTATCTTGGAAATCAACCGCGGAAGACATCAAGCCTCACCAGGCAGCACGTGTTTTCTCCAAATCCAAAGGGAAGCGGCATCTGCAGCATTTTGCGGCGTCTTTATCTGCTCGTCTATCGCTGCTGGGGCTGTGTATCCCACTTAACATTAGAACTCCACTATTTGACCCTCCCCACTAAAAGAGACGGGCGTCATTTAGCTTCATTTCGAGATGTCGGCCCAATAGAGTGAGAGGGTTTAGGTATGTCGGTATTGAGATTTTGATAGACTTTAGAAGCTATGACCATTTGATTGTAGCGCACCATCGCTTTTTGCTGAGCTTTCCAACAGCAGCCGTTGTACCACATTCAAAATGGCCATCGTGATACATGCTCACAACATTGTGTTGCCTTATGCATTGCCTAACCTTTCAAACCCATTCTCAATACGTCAAACCAGTGGGTACCAGTCTTCAGTAGCTCATAACGTTGTCGCTATTAATCCCGTGTTCAAACTTCTTACATCGATGGAAAGAAAAATGTCTCCATTCTACGACCATTTGCATTGCTCATAACTTTAAAATGTTTCATCCGTCTCGTCTTGACGTGAATGACTACGTATGTAAAAGGGTGTATCTGTATAGTCCATGAAAGTGTTTACCGCGGCACAAGAAGCGGGCGCGATGTAACTTTCGATTGAGCTTGTATGAATGTACCCCATGATTGAAACTGCCTTCTGGAAAGTCCTCTGCTTCACTGTGCTTGCTTCCTTTAAGTGCGGGTGGAAGTTCTGTGCGATTCGCTTGGCACTGGTGAAGAAATGAGACTTTAGTTGGAGATGAAATAGCAGTAAGGAATGAGCTGTTAGTGGTGCTGAAGATGGAAGGAGGAAAGTGGGGTAGGGTCGTTGTTGCGGCTTTAAAACTATAAAAAATATCACCTAGGGAGGAATTATTGCATTGGCAGCAAGAAGGGGTGTTGTTGAAATTCGAACAAACAATGCAAAACTAACCTTTGTCTGATGGTTTGTCCCATGGTCAGTTCTCTTCATCGTAAGCAAACTGAGGAGAGAGAGAGAGAGAGGGGGGGGGGGGGGGGGGGGGGGGTTGCGTTGTAGTCGGAAAGTATTTGCACCTGGGAGTCACTCTTAACATTTGTCAGGATTTCGTGAGAGACACTGACGCTGAGAGATGTTTATGGGAGTGGTTATCAGAGAAAGGAAAGGGGAGGGGAAGAGGAGAGACAATGTTGAAATCGTAATCGCCTTAGGCCTAAGCGGAAGGGAGAATGGGCTTTCGATATCCAGAATGGAGTGTGGTTAAAGTTTCGGCAGGCGATGCACCTCCAACTCTAAGTTTCCCCTTGGTCCATGGCCAAATTGACACTCAGCACAGAGACAGTGCGGCCCCAATGGCCCCAAAGCTTGACACCTGGGTTGGGAGATGGTTCATTTCACATGCTTATAGATCTGTATTATTGGAGTGACACTGGATAATAGGCAAGCTGACCTGTGGAGGGGTGTGTGTGTGTGTGTGTGTGTGTGTGTGTGTGTGTGTGTGTGTGTTATGGAGTTGAAAGAAAGGAGAGGATAGCTGGAGTGTAGTGGAGATTGATGGAGCATGATGGTCAGCTTGTTACTTTGTGCTTGTTAGAGGAAAGGGTCATTAGAAACAGGTTGAGTAGGGGGGTGGGCAAAGAGGTGATAAGGAAAGGGAAGAGAGAGGAAGGGAATGGTGGTGGTAAGGGACAGAGAGAGAGAGAGACAGAATGAATAGGCGGGTGGGAATGTGTGTGCTAGCGTGTGTGTGTGCGTGCTAGCGTACGCGCTTGTGTGTGGGAGTGGGGGGTTATGTGGCTGTGTTTGTGCGTGGTTGTATGTTTGTGTGTGTGTGTATCTGTAAATATGTTTGTGTGTGTATATGTGTGTGTGTGTGCATGCATATATATGTGTATACGAATGTGTGTGTGTGTGTGCGTGCGCGCGCGCACATGCCTGCATGTGCGGGGATGTGTGCATGGGTGCTTGTGAATCATGGTCAATGTGGGCTGTGATGGAAGTCGAGATCAGGGTAAAGTATAAAACGGATTGAGAGTCAGACGTTGATGATAAGTCGCTATATAAAATCACACATTTACCTTTTACCTTCGACAGACTATGAAGAGGAAAAGATATGCCCTTTGAGTGGGCAAATTCCCGTGTTTCCGCGTGAGAGAGGTCAAGCGAGTACTTAGTTAGTGTCGAGTTACTTTAGTTTTCAAGTTCAATACCCTCTCACCAGAGCCATGTGCATGGACGGAAACAGCAGTGTACTCTTGCTTGCTGAGCGCGTTAGACTTCATGGACCCTTGGTCAGTTCATTCCGGTCAGCCGCCTCGCGAACGCTGCGCATGAGAGCGAGCAGTGCGATGGAAGTCATGGAATCTACGTTGGCAACTATACCAGTCGATAATTGAATATATCAGTTGAATTATTTAGTGTTGTTCGAACGCATAACTGTGATTTTTCTAAAAGATTATATTTGCTAATACAACACTTACGCGCTTTCGCTCTTCACCCACGTTGAAATTCGTGTGGTCATGGACCGCTCCTATTCAAACGTTGAGGTAGAGTTGGAGAATAAGCTTATAAACCGTCTCCGTGCGTTGAAGGTGAAAACGGCTAGAGATCGAGACAGTTGAAATATTGAAGTTACTAAGGGGGGGGGGGGGGGGGGGGGGAGGGGGGGGGCCCGGGGG
>JAWQFJ010002707.1:5000-39304 GCA_034096865.1 Theodoxus fluviatilis | reverse complement strand
GGATAGAGTCGACCCACCGCATTAAGCCAACTTCTGTCTCTTTATCCTTCCCGCAGCGCCGACGCTTCCTTTGGCCTTGACTGGAGCCTCTGCGATATCAGCCCTAAGTTCATCTTCTTTTTTCAGTGTCTGGCACAGAAATGATGCCGACACACCCAAAATGTCAGCACCCTCCCTCAAACTTTTAGAATTTAGCTCTCGGTAGCGATCAAGCAAGTCCACTTTGTCTTTGGGTGTCATTTCTGTTCTTTTTCTTTTCTTTGGAGCTGAAGTTAAAGCCATTTTCTGATTCACTGCTTATCCAGCGAGACTAGACAGTGTTGAATTGACATCTGACGGTTTGCTGACAAGGTACGTGTAATCACTGTTCACACAAACGCTGAAGCGTCTTTAGTTGTCATCTAACGGTTTGCTGACAAGAATTCACAACCAGAGATCGACTCTGACCCTCCGAACTCGCTCAATGAAGTATAAATATTGCTGTTGTATTCAAAGTCCTTATAATTAGTAGAGTTCACAATATTACACTCTTGTGATTCGAATTTTACCGCACACAAGTTTTACATTCATGGGAAATCGATGTTTAGAAAATGAACTGACGGAAAAATGGCTGCCAGTATGGAGTGTATCACAACAAGCGGAGGAATACACTCACGATGTGATATGGCATTCAGCGTGGCTGTTCAGAACGGTGGTATGCATGTTATGGAAGAATTTAGGCTATCACGTGACCAACCTGTTGCTGAGACTATATTCACTAGTCTCAGCCACGCTGAATGACACACACACACACACACACACACACACACACACACACACACACACACACACACACACACACACACTCCCCCAACCTCCCTACCCCGCCCCACCCTTCCCCAGGTGTACACCAACTCGCATTCAGTCTGCTCTAGACACAACCACAACCTCACACCCCTATCCCATTCGATTTAATCCCTTTGCAAAGCTCTCCGATTGGCTGACTAGGTGCCCACTGGCCATCCGTGTTGAGAACGTCAATTTCGTACGTTTGATATTAACCTTCCGTACACGTGTGTGCCATCCAGTGTATTAACCTTCCGTACACGTGTGTGCCATCCAGTGGCGGTGGTCGAAATGCCGAGTTTGATTGGTCATGTCGAGAAGTCCTGCACAACTGACTTGGCCCGACCAACTGCAGTCCGCTCGGACGTGAGGCAGCCTGTAGGCGTCGGATGCAGGGAAGGCTCAGCAAGGCAATTCAGGTGCCTGCTCTGGTAGTACTTGCTCCTGACCCTGAGCTCTCAACTCGGTTTGGTACCTTAATTTGCTTCTTGCATATTACTAGTCATGTAGCTCCGGGGGTGAAGTATTTCAGGTTTTTCCTGTAGCTTGCAAACATGCAGTTTTCTCGGGAATTTGAAGTTAAAACAGTAATATTGACATCGAAGAATGTTATTTTGTTGTTGTGACACTTTAGCCATGTTTTCCTGCAGAAAAATCAACTCCCCCACCACCAACTTCCCCTCTCCCAACTCCCCCACCACCAACTCCCCCACTCCCAACTTCCCCACTCCCAACTCCCCCACCACCAACTCCCCCACCACCAACTCCCCCACTCCCAACTCCCCCACCACCAACTCCCCCACTCACCCCCCTTTTCACCCAAGTGCACAATGTACGTGGACTGAAAGCATCCAGTCATTCTCAGTGACGAAGACGCCAATGACCAGTGTAGATCGGGAACTCTTTGTCTATTCATTGGGTCCGGTTCGCCACTGCAGAGTACTCCGAGTGTCCCCGTGCCTATTGCAGCTTGCTGCAGGTTTGCCAGCCTAGATGGGGTGCGAACGAGGTTTCAGGTTCAATGCCATATCCACACCGTTTGTTCACATTTCCCCCGAGCCCATTACCCTTACTGCCACTTCATGATGAGACCTCGGAAGAGACGAAGGACCCCGCCTTGAGAGGTGTTGTGGGGACGCGAACCCACGTGCTATCTCCGCTTTATTGGGATCTGTGCGCGCCGCTTTTTTTTCTCTTCAATTTGTTCTGCTGCCGCTCCTCCTCTTTTCTTCCTTCTCAAGCGTCTTCTTCTTCATGCACCTTCTTCCTTCTGTATCTTCTTCATTCTGTTTCTTCTTATTCCTTCAGTTTCTCCTTCATTTTCTTTTTCCTGCTGTTTCTCCTTCATGTTCCTTCTGTTCCTCTTTCATGTTCCTTTTCTTTCTCTTTCATGTTCCTCCTCCTCCTCCTCCTTCTCTCCTCTCCCCCCCCCCCCCCCCCCCCCTTCTCCTCCTCCTCCCCTCACCTCCCTTCCTCGTCCTGTCTTTCATTATTTCTTCCGTTATTTTTCTCCCGCTCCTCCTCCTCCTCCTCCTCCTCCTCTTCTCCCCCCCCCCCCCTCCCATTCTCATTCTCATACTTCTTTTTTTTTTCTTCGTTCTACTTAGTCGTAGTCGTCATCTCCATTAAATGTCGTCCCTCCCCTGCTCCTACTCTTTCGTCGTCGTCCTTTTTCGTCGACTTTTAAGCTTCATGTCCAGTGACTATCCACTTTGTTCCATCCTGTCTTTTCCTGCTCTCTCACTCCATCCTCATCATTTCTTCCAGCCCACTCCCCCTTCCCTCCAGCCCCCCTTCCCTCCAGCCCCCCTTCCCTCCAGCCCCCCTTCCCTCCAGCGCCCTCCCCCCTTCCCTCCAGCCCCCCCCCCCTTCCCTCCAACCCCCCCTTCCCTCCAACCCCTCCCCCTCCCTCCTGCCCCCTCCCCTTCCCTCTAGCCCCCTCCCTCCAGCCCCCCCCCCCAGCCCCCCCCCGTTCCCCCCATCTCCCCTCCTCCATTCCTTCCACCACCACCCCGCCCCGCCCCCTCGTACTTTCACCCCCTCCACCGGTGACGGCTGGCCCCATTATGTATCTCCCAATAACCATTACACCAGATTTTGATGGATGACTATGATGTTATCAGCAGACGAGATGACACAGTAACTCTGTGTTGAACTACAAGGTCTCAGCGATGGGGGGTATCTGGCTGCAGGTGATCCCCTCGGGACCAGCCATCCTTCTTCCTTCCTTCCTATTTTCTTTCCATCTCTCCACTCTTCTTTCTTCCTCTCCACACTGCAGTCATCGTTTCTCCAACCTTTCCTTGTGTGTGGTTGTGGATGCTTGTGGTGCATGTATTGCTGAAACCAAATTTATGTTGTTGTCGTTTCCTCGGTTGTTACCTTGTCTGCAGAGTTCAACTGTATAAATTTCTCTGTACATCTTGTGGTTTTCTGTTGGATGGTTATTTGTGGACTGCCCTGTTGTTAGCATAATACCCCAGATGTTTTGCATTCAGTCTGCCATTTCTTTCCTGCCCTTGTATTCCCTACTGCAAGTTCCTGAGGTAGTCAGCTTGGAGAAGTAGCGTTTGTCCCTTTCGTGTGTGTGTGTGTGTGTGTGTGTGTGTGTGTGTGTGTGTGTGTGTGTGTGTGTGTGTAAGTTGGCTTTATTTTCTGCTCATCCATCCTTTGCTTGATTTGATTCGGCATTTTGCTTCCACGCTTTTGCATAGCTATAGTCCACAGTGGAATTGTACAGCATCGTATCTGTGTCCCACTGCTCCATTCCATGTGGCATGTGTCTGTGCTTTGTTGCCCTTAGAGGAGAATAGAACTTTGTTGTGAAGAGTAGTTGACTCAACTCCTCCAGCCTGACTCCAGTCCTTATGCTTAACTGTGGTGCATTGGTGTCTATATGCCAGTGTCATCTGTGCAGCTCATCCTTGTTGAGTGTCTTTGTTTCCCATGTCTATCTTGGTGGCTCTTTGTTCCCAGCCTGGACGTTTTTTTGTGGCCGTCTCTGTGTGGGCCAGTCACTGTTCCAGTCTCTGTGTCTGTGATTGAGACAGCACATGGACCTGCAGAAGGAAGGCTTCACTCTTTGAGCTCTGTTTTCCCTTTGTTTCAGTCTGCATTGCCGAGGATCAGGAGGCAATGAGCTCTGTAGTTTGTCACTTTTCGGTGGGTTCCTCCTCTCTTTTCTGCTTTTTCCCCCTCACCTGAGGCTGTGCTGCAAATCCCCCAAGCTGGTCACCATTATCCCTTATCAAGCTTACATGTCAGTGTCTTCTTTTGAGATGTACTGTCACTGCTGCCAAGTTGGTTTTTCCACTTCAAATGATACATTTTAATTGCTGATGTAAATTTCTGTGTCATCCTTGGCACAATATGTAGGAGGATTCATGAGCCATTTTTTCACTTGGAAGATAAAATGTGTGTTCTTAATGGTTGAGATTAAAACAGAGATATATATATATGTAGCCATGCAGTTTACAATGAAGAATGGAGTGCTATGATGTGTTGTTTCATTGGTGTGAAGTGTGTTGTGATGTTTGCATTGCTTTTCTTTTTGTTTTTGTTTTCAAGCAATAGATTCTTGTTTTCCTTTAAAGTAGCTAACCGTATTGGTGTGTACTGCTGCTGCATCTCTCCATGTTCCAAATGGAATTATGAAGTTGTAGTGCAAGTCGTGGCTTAGTATGCATAGTCACTGCTCATCAGTGCTAGTTTTATGAGGCTCATCATAATTATTTATGTGATGTGTTTTAGAGCTCATGTTCTCCTTCTACCACACAAGTACTTACTATTTCTATAACACTTCCAGGTGCATTGCAGTCAATGACTTGCATAGTTTCTCATGCATACTCACAGCTTTACCTCTACAAAGTGAGGCCTTTGAAAGCCATCTTGACTCATGTTCACTTGTCAGCATCATCTTCACACACACACACACACACACACACACACACACACACACACACACACACACACACACACACACACACACACACACATACACATACACATACACATACACACACACACACACACACACACTCAAAGACAGACAGACAGACATGCACACACACACACACACAAGACCTCTGGCTTGTACTGATACTAAATGCTTGGACTGATAGAACAGTATGCAGTGATTCTAACAGATCTTATTCAGGTGTGTCAATATTGAAGGTGAATAGGATATGAACAGTTTATGCCCTGAGGCAATTTTAATGCTCCATAAGACTGTCAGGGCTTTCATAAATATTGAGTGTTGGAATTCTCCTTTGGTTTATTGTACATTCATAGGTTGTTGACAGGGGGAATTTTATAAAAGCCATATCTGTTCTTAGAGAGTATTATGTGTATGATTTTTTGGGGGGTGGATTTTTCCATTTTTGCTTTCTTTTTCACTGCTCTTGAAGTTGCACTAAGCTTTTACTTGTAAAAAGTTGTGGTACATACTGTATATATAGGAATGCTGTTGTGAAAAGGTTGACCTGTCTTTAAATTCCATGCATGGGGAGTTCAATGCTCTTTGATGTGCATGCAGTGTTGGTGTGTATCTTTCTGTGAATTCATGATAGAATGGAATTGCAGAAATGTTAAACAGGAAAAAAAGTTCCAATCAAACCATCTTTTCTTTTACTGATGTTCTTGGGAGTATGGTTACTCAAATACACTCATGCACAATCTGGCATAGATGATTGTTGCATACTAAATAAAGTGCCAAATGCAAACAGTTAAAGAGTCGTTGTTTACTTGGATAAGGCCCCCCCCCCCCAAAAAAAAAAAACGTTATTTGTTTCTGGACACCTTATTGACTCTAAATTTTGCTGTCAACCCTTCATTTTTTTTTCACCGCTGGAAAATAAGAGCGCGGACACACACACACACACACACACACACACACACACACACACACACATTCATGCACATGCCTAAACTGTGTAAACCCTTCACTAGAAAGTAGAATCGATAATAACTTAAAATAAATTTTCTGTGCATGAAACATTGTTCTCTTGTGTATGAATCATTGGTTTTTGGGGATAGTTTAAATGTCAGTTATACATGTATATGAAATGGCAACCCGAGTTTATACTACCTACTTTTTCTTTCTTTTTTTCTTCTCTCCTTTCCCCCCTCCTGCAAATGCCAGACATTCTCCTGAGGTGGAACAGAATGTGTGCATGCTGAAACTATTAAGGTCATAAGGTGATAGCAGATATATATTGATTCATGAAAGTATTTTAGACCATATGTCTTATGTAAAATTCAATGAGCACTTGCACTATTTATTATTTAGAATGCAGGAGCAAAGTTCTCTAGGTATTACAATGCTTACTTGCACAGGAATAAGAGAACATGACAGTTTTATAGTTAGAGTACACGTTTCATGAGAAGCCTTTGAATACAGACAAGGACTGTCACATAATGAACACTACAGAAATGGAGTGCTTTCCTATTTCTGAAGCAGTGGGTAGGTTTATATATTGTCATGCTACAGGGGCCTTGATAGAAATGGCATACCATACAGAATGTAAATTTCTTCACTACTACCCTACCCCCAGCCCCACCAATGAGATTCAGCATGCTTTGATTAGATTAGTGCCTTCTATGCCAAATAATGTGTGTTTGGTTCCCATGGTATTAATCATGAAGCAGTATTGAGTCAGGTGGCTGCGTAACGTTTGTCATCCATTTGAGGGCTCTGGTGTTGTTCCTATTTAGTTTGTACTAACTACTATGCATTATTGCTAGACTATGTCCTGTGCACTGAAGAGAAAAAATGTGTTTGTTTGGCTGTTGCCGTGTTGGATGCAGCTAATAGTGCACTGTCATGCAATTTGCTTGCGAGTTTTTATGTTTGCTTAGTTGTTGCATCTGTGTGACTTCTTCCCCCCCCCCCCCCCCCCCCCCCCCCCCCAGGAAGTCATTCGTGGACTGTTTATATATAGTGTTGTACTGTGCTTTTCTTATATCAAATAATGACAATTTCTCTATCAAGATTACTTTGGCTCTATCAATAAGGAAATAACTATATTAATCGATTTATAATTTTTTCAGCCAACATTTCCATTCTTAACATGTTCAGTTGACATCTTCCCTGAGCTCTTGAACTCATCCAGCATTGTTTGTCTACTTGCAGCAAAAGCTGAAGAGGAAGTTGGATCGAGATGCGGAGAACAGCTCAGGTGCAGACGGCGTTTTCACTTATGATGAGCACGACTCCCCTCGACAGCCCACAAAGCACAACTGCTCCGGGACCAGCGTGTCTGTGCAAGTGACCCATGAGAAGAACACCATTAATGTGACTGTGAACTCCACACACCAAAACCCGTGTTTCACCAGTGACTCTCCTACCCCAGGTGGAAGCCAGTCCACCACCAACATCCACACCAGTGTTGAGTGCAAGAAGGAGCCGACGGAAGAAGACCATTGTGTCCACGGCAGCTCTGACCCCAGCGGTCTGTCATCTTCCCTGGACCCCAACCAGGACCATTCCCTGGATGACCTCAATGCCATTTTGAATGATCTTCCTGACAACAACAAGCACTACCACACTGACGACCTTAGCAGCCATATTGTTGTCAATGAAGAGCTGGAGAAGCAGCTGCAATACTTTGAGCAGGTGTGTGAAAACGTGAGAAAGGACAACGGAGGTAACCCCCGAAATAATATGTACAGCACCGTAGTTAGTTGCTCCCAGGGGCTGTCCAAAGCACCCTTCCCAGACAGCCTCAGTCATGTGGGCTCCATGCCCCCCATGTACGATGCTGACCAGAACATGAATTCTGTGATGGCTCCAACCATTCCCAGCATGCATGGCCCACCCTCTCACCTGTCTTCCATGGCGGAGGCCACAGGGCCAGCTGCCGAGACTCTCAAGCAGCTTGCTGCCCAGCATCAGCAGGGCTCTGGTGCCTATGGCATCAAGACGCCACCTCTTGATCACTTCGGTGATTCCCTTGTGGACCCAACCTTTTCTAGGCGGAATGGCTTCCCCAACTACTCCACCCACTCCTATGGTGGGCCCTCTTCATCTCAGACTGTGTCCAGCTATGCCTACGGGCAGCAGAGCAGGATGGGAGAGGGTCAGGGTGCATACCCTCCTCACCTGCAGGCCAAGGACTTAAATGCTCTGACCTATGGGGCCACCAAGCCCCTGACTCACTACACTGGGGAGACTGCACAGGCTCCTTCATCCTTGCAGCAGCTGCAGAATCAGGTACAGACTACATTCAACCCACCCACAATACAGGGTATGCAGGTCACACACACCCATAACATGCAGGTGACACAGGGTGTTCACCGAATGCAGCTATCAAGTTCGCAACAGCTCCAAATGCAGCAGAGCCCAGATCAAATCTCTCTGTCTCATCAGCATTCTCTTTCCCTCCCCACCCACATGCGTCGCGGTGGGCAGTCTCCTGGGATGATGAGCAATCAGCACAACATGCAACTCCTTCAAGAAAAGCTTCGCCAGGAGCAAAGTCGACAGCAGCAGCAGCAACAACAGCAGCAGCAACCGCAGCAGCAGCAGCAACAGCCCCAACAAGGTCAGATGGCTCCACAGTTTGCTCGGCCACCACCTGAGTACAAGATGCAGCCCAGAACCACCACACCTGGGTCCTTCCCCAATGGAGGTGCTGCTGGTCCCAATCCCTTGCAGACCATGCAGAACATGGTCAATCAGACTACAAACTTTGGCAATGTGAAGACTGAGGTAGTCCCTGGGCAGGCGCCTAATGGGATGATGCAGCAGGCTACCCATATGGCTGCTATGCAGTCCATGTCTGCCTCTGTCTCAGGATCAGGTGTCCAGCAGAGCATGGCACAGGCGGGTCGTGTTGGCTATGCCTCCCAACAGCCCATGCAGCGACCCCCAGCCTACCCACCCTCCACCATGACCAATACTGCAGGAGGGACCACATCCAGGGCCCCCACCTCCTCTACCTATACCAGTGCCATCATGCGCAACCAAAGACCACCCAACGTCAACGTGGGGCCCGAGGGACTGAACATCTCCCAGCCACGGAACCCAGACTGGCAGCGGCCGATGATGGCCGGGCACACGGGGCCCAGGCCTCCCATTCCTGCCACTGCCAT
The DNA here is from genome assembly GCA_034096865.1 of Theodoxus fluviatilis. Classification (NCBI taxonomy): domain Eukaryota; kingdom Metazoa; phylum Mollusca; class Gastropoda; order Cycloneritida; family Neritidae; genus Theodoxus; species Theodoxus fluviatilis. The sequence goes on along the minus strand of JAWQFJ010002707.1, from coordinate 30,388 downwards.
GACCCAGCCCACCATGTCTGTGTCTGCAGCCTCTGCAGCCAGCATGATGCAGTACGGACAGTTTGTGAATGGGAACCCAGGTGGTAACCCCATGCAGCAGCGGTCACCCCACATGAACTCTATGCCTCCCCAGGCAGGGATGATGCAGAACGGAAGCCAGCAGCAACAGCAGCTAATGATGCAGCAGACTCTGCAGATCACGCAGCAGCAGCGCATCATGGCTGCCCAGGCTCAGCAGAGGGGGGGGTTACCCTCCTCCCAGTCCCCAGGCTACCCCACCATGGGCCCCACCCCTACCCAGGGGCCCCCCTTCCCTTCCTCCTCCATGCCCTCCCCTGGCCCCCAGGGGATGAGCTACCCTCAGCAATCCTCAACTCCTGGACATGATGACCTGCTGCATTACCTGGAGCAGAATCCTGGGAGTGGCTTTCAGTTTGATGATGTCAATCTGACGGCAGGTTCCGCAGCAGATTTCTTCGAAGACATCCTCAAATGATGTGATCTTGACAGGGCCTGTGTGCAAATTGAGAAAGTTGGTGCATGAAGATGAGTGCATGAAATAGGTGTTTAAAGTGTCTTACGGGAAGTGGGAGTTGCAAGTCACGGCTAAAATGGTTGGAGCTCTAATGGGCAAGGGTGTACTGGTGGCAGTGAGGGGTGCATATTTCACTGGCTTCTTGTTGTGTTTACCTTCTGATATGCAAAAAACTTGTGAAATGTGGGACTTGGTCAGGCGTGCAGCAAGCTACATCAGGGTACCTCATAGAGCATTTCTACTCTGTTTTCGGTGAGTAGGGGGGAATGATTCATGCACTGGTGGTTTCATGTGAGGCTTCCATACAGTACAAGGCATGTGCTTTGAAGGATGTGCAACTGCTCAATGACAGATGCCTCCAAGTGCTGCCACACTCAGTGGTGTGTGTTTATTTACAAGCAGAGTTGTTGCTCTGGGCTTCAGCCTCTTCTTACCACCACTTGGCATCTGTGACAGTGTTCTGGATCTGGGACAAGACATTCTTTTCTGCAAGACGAAAGTTCCCCTACCTCCCACCCCCACACCTCAACCCCCCCACTCCCACCCCCAATCAAAATTTGTTGTATAAAACAAAGTAGTGATTCCTTCTCCCCATTAGCACATGCACGACAAACCTTGGGAACGTGAAGTTGGTGATTCATAGTGGAGTTCTCAGCGACCTACGCGTGCAGGGTGTGAACACATAAACCAACAGTCTGTGAAAGCCATTCAGGAGGTTGGTCAACACGATGGCGTCTGGCTCGGGCCTCCTCCCAGGCTGCCAACACATCGGAACTGAGGCAAGGTACGGTACGCTCTGTGCGGCCCAGGGGAAACGGATATTGCCTGCAGTGCAGTGACTGGAGCAGGGGATGCAAGTTTGGGGAGAAAAAGGAAAACAAAGGACTGCAGACGAAATAATAGCAGGGAGGTGAAACCGCTGTGCGATAGAACCGTTGAAGGGGGGGGAGGAAATGGAATTGAGGATGGCAGCGAAGGAATATTTTTGGCAACAACTTTGCAAACTCTCTCTCTCTCTCTCTCTCTCTCTCTCTCTCTCTCTCTCTCTCTCTCTCTCTGTCTCTGTCTCTCTCTCTCTCTCTCTCTCTCTCCCTCCATACCCCTCTTCTACCCCGTGGTGGGGGTGATGGGGACTGCGTGGAAATGAGGTGAGGGAGACGAGTGGGGAGGGAGGGAGGAAGGAGGGAGACGGCATGTGTCGATTCGAGGCGCCACTGGTTTCAGGTCGCATCACATCACATGGCGAAAGCGATACGCCAAGATACAGCCAACAGCCCTCCCTTACACCCTGTTCCCATCCCCCGTCCCTTCCTTCTTCTCCTACCCCACCCCACTCACCCTCGTCCTACACCCCTAATCAGCCTCCACCCCCGTCACTCCCCCTCGCCCATCCTACACCACCGTCTTCTTTTTACGCCGCTCCTTTCCACTCCACCACAACTTTCTCTCACGGGGAATCTGGCGCTAGTTTGGACCCTCGCGAGACGACCGACCTTACTCCTGCTAGCAGGGGGAGAGCGAGAGCCAGGCGAGGGGGTTTTTGATGAGACGCTGCTCCCCTTGTGTCGGCCTGTTCTCGAATGTCGGGCCTCGCTCCTCCTCCTCCTCCTCAGCCATCCTGCTCTGCACCCCTTCTCCCCGTCCCCCTGTGATGTCTGTGTGAAGTGAGAGCTTCCTCAGAAGGTGACGTGGACGAGCAAGTCCGCATGGCCTAGCGAACTATATTGGGTCAACATTCACTGATCTACCTCCTGCTAAAACCTGGACCAGCTAGGGCCTGTGACGTCATGGTCTCAGTGTTGACCGAGTGAGCCTGGCTGATCGAAAGAGCAAGCCTGCCCTCCCCTCCCTAGCAGTGGTACGGCCCTGCTGCGAGTTAGGCGACGATGGGTCGCGTCTGGGTCTGCTTCTGAGATTGATTATCAATCAGGAGCGGTCCATCCCGGCCCAATGTGGGGTTCAAAGGTCGAAGTGGAACCTCTCCAGTAAAACAATGCCCCCAGAAAAACTAAAGCCAACCTTGGACCTGATGAAGCTACACTCACACACACGCTCACACCACACAAACACACATACCACACACACACACACACACACACACACACACACTCACTTTTTACAGACTTGGTTTTGGGATCTGGCAAAGTTGGTGGCTGGAATGCAAATAAACTAGTGACCTTGAGCAACTGCTATGGCAAAGGTGGCGTGGCCCTGTGTCTTTCCTTGCTGTGTGTGTCTGACGTCACATGGGACCAGGTTGGGCTGAACATGGGAGATGGGGGGTAAGGGACTCTGTTAGAAAAGATCTCAAAGCTTGCAGTTTGCCCGTCTGTAGACTCTGAAAGGAAACTGCTGAAGGATTTTACCCAAAACACTGCATGCTGAGAGAGAAAGAGAACTGTGTACCATTTTTGAGAACTCTGTTTCTGTAGACGGTTGGTCTCATAGATGCAGTGAATAATATCTCATTCCTTAGTCGACACATCCATCTCATATGACAAGTATTCAACAATTATGACAATGTATATGATCATGCAGCATGATTCACGCATCATGTAATGGAGTGTGGTTTTGATTTTCTTATTTTCACACAGCCAGAGGTGGGAAACGGGGGTGCTCATCTTCAGATAGGTCAAGAACTGTACATGTCAGGTCTGAGTAACTTTAGCAGTTGTAAGTATAGACTTGTTCTGTCTTTTTTTTTCTTTTTTTTAAGAATTGTTTTCTGTATGCTTATCCTCAATGAAAGAAGCTCAGCAAATGCATGCATACTTAGGGCAGTCGAGATCAACATAGTGTGATGTGATATGGACTTGGCTGCATTCCAGTTGAACTAACTAGCTACAGCCATGCAGAGTGTGATGTCCACAATGTGCAACTCCATTCAACTTGCCAGCTTGAGTGCAACTCTTTCATCATCCTGGTTGACTGCAGTATCATGAGAGCCAATTTGTGAAGAAAAAAAATCATTTTCTTTTTTAATTTGCTGATGAGAGTCCTTCAACACAAGCTAGCAATTCAGATTTAAATTGCGTGATTTTCTTTTAGGGTTTCTTAAACATCTTAAACTGTGATTTTGGAATCTAGTTGTTGATTATGTTTTACTTAGATGGTTGACTGCTAATGCTATTATTTGTCCACAAACTGAATTGAAGTAGAAGTTACCTGATGTAAATTTCTGGTTTTCTTATGTTGCACAGAGGTCAAATTTATCATTCATTTATTGACATATTTGAGCATGAATGTCAGTTGACCTAATGATTTTAGATGAAATTTCTTTGGGATTAAATGCTTTACTTGTCAATGAATTATATTGATCTCAGATTTATTTTCATCATGAGTCAGATGTATAGAGAGGAAAAACTAAGTGAATCATTCAGAACAGTTCTCAATGTGCTCAGATCTGTAAGATGTAAGAAGATCTCTGGTCCAAATGAACACCCATGCCGTCTCCAGTGGGGATGTCCTCTGTGGCCTGTGTGTGTTTGTGTGTGTGTGTGTGTGTGTGTGTGTGTCTGTCTGTCTGTCTGTCTGTGTCTCCTGTGGCCTGTGTTGTATGTGTGTGTGTGTGTGTGTGTCTGTGTGTGTGTGTGTGTATGTGTGTGTGTGTGTGTGTGTGTGTGTGTCTGTCTCCTGTGGCCTGTGTTGTGTGTGTGTGTGTTTGTGTGCGTGTGTGTGTGTGTGTGTGTGTCTGTCTGTCTGTGTGTCTGTGTCTCCTGTGGCCTGTGTTGTGTGTGTGTCCCCTGTGACCTGTGTTGTGTGTGTGTGTGTGTGTGTGTGTGCGTGTGTGTCTGTCTGTCTGTGTGTCTGTGGTCTGTGTGTGTGTGTGTCTGTGTGTGTGTGTCCACTGTGGCCTGTGTTGTGTGTTTGTGTGTGTGTGTGTGTGTGTGTGTGTGTGTGTCCCCTGTGGCCTGTGTTGTGTGTGTGTGTGTGTGTGTCCCCTGTGGCCTGTGTTGTGTGTGTGTGTGTGTGTGTGCGTGCGTGTGTCCTCTGTGGCCTGTGTTGTGTGTGCGTGTGTCCTCTGTGGCCTGCGTTGTGTGCGTGTGTGTCCCCTGTGGCCTGCGTTGTGTGTGTGTGTGTGTGTCCCCTGTGGCCTGTGTGTGTGCGTGTGTGTGTCCTCTGTGGCCTGTGTTGTGTGTGCATGTGTGTGAGTGTGTGTCCCCTGTGGCCTGTGTTTCGTGTGTGTGTGTGTGTGTGTGTGTGTGTGTGTGTGTGTGTGTGTGTGTGTGTGTCCCCTGTGGCCTGTGTGTGTGTGTCCCTTGTGACCTGTGTTGTGTGTGTGTGTGTGTGTCCCCTGTGGCCTGTGGTGTGTGTGTGTGTGTGTGTGTGTCCCCTGTGGCCTGTGTTGTGTGTGTGTGTCCCCTGTGGCCTGTGTTGTGTGTGTGTGTCCCCTGTGGTCTGTGTTGTGTGTGTGTGTCCCCTGTGGCCTGTGTGTGTGTGTCCCTTGTGGCCTGTGTTGTGTGTGTGTGTGTGTCCCCTGTGGCCTGTGGTGTGTGTGTGTGTGTGTGTGTGTGTGTCCCCTGTGGCCTGTGTTGTGTGTGTGTGTCCCCTGTGGCCTGTGTTGTGTGTGTGTGTCCCCTGTGGTCTGTGTTGTGTGTATGTGTCCCCTGTGGCCTGTGTTGTGTGTGTGTGTGTGTGTGTGTGTGTGTGTCCCCTGTGGCCTGCGTTGTGTGCGTGTGTGTGTGTGTGTGAGACATCACTCATTCTGACTGGATGAGACTTCCTATCTCAAACAGCTGAGATCAAACAAATCATTTTTCATCATGAAATTTCTCATCAGGAATTGAAACCTGATTCATCTTTGCCCTGCAGATTCATCACCTCTGTTACTTACTTTATATGCATTTGTTCCCTCAGTGTACTGTGAATTTAACAATGAAGTTTTGATTTATCCTCCTGTTGGTGGTTTTCAATGTGTTTATTTTTACACTGTTTTGTTAGAAAAAATACATTTTAGAGAAAAACCTGTGATAAATGATTCAGCAGTAAGTGACCTAGATGATGGGAAAGTGTCTAATTAGTCAAGTTTAATTTCTAGTTAAGTGGGCACAGGCAGCAGAGACAGTAAGTACTCTGTACATACATGCATTTTATCGAACTGGGCTAATCAAATTATTTATCTTAATTTATATTGTTTCCTTGTAAGACTCTTCTTTACCACATGCATTTCTTTCCTTGGATTTCAACCAAAGAGGCACAGTTACTTACTAAATAGAAATGCTAGTATTTTTGTGCTACTATAGTCTAAAGTGTATTTTTCTGTGGTGGGTGTTGTTAATCTTCAGTTGTAGAGTCGCAGGCATGGAAACCTTTAAACCCTCAGAGTAGTGTATTACTGACAGTATTTCCTCACAGTGCATCCACCCCAGTCCAACACCAGGGTACAAAGATTATGACAAGTATTGCTTTCTTTGGAAACCTGAGAAGAACTCCCTATGCAAAATGTATCTCTGCCACATACAATCTGGTGTACATCCTCCTGCCACAAGGATTTTTGTTGTTGACTTGAGAAATTCACAATCTGATTTCTTCCAAGTAGCACTATGGCATATGTGAATCTGCTGCATATTTACTATGAATGTTGGAGACATTTGTTAGAGCCCTCCCGACAGAAAAGCCAGTGGCCGCTGGTGTGCAGTAGCAACATGTAGACTTGATAGATCAGCTGGTGTGTGTCTGTGATTGTGTGAACTATTACGACGTCCCTAGCTGATCAACGAGGGTTGTTTCTACACCTGACTTCTGACCTCTTGGCACCTTGTCAAGGAAAATGGTGTATCAGATTCGTTTGACCTGTAATCATGCACATGCTTTTCGATTTCACCCCATCTTTTTTTCCCCTCTCGCTCCCCATATTCCATTTCATTGTAATTCCCTTTCATATACATGAAGAAGGTCTGCTTCATTGCTCATGAGATGAACAAAGTTGGACAGCTTTTCTTTTGGGTATTTAACAAAACATTTGATTGTAGAGAAAGTAGAATGAAAGGGTCAAAATGATTATTTCACAAAGAGGTCTGTTAACTTAAATTCTTATAGTAATTCCCACTATGGTGATGAAACTGAATTTTAAAAGACTTCAAGAGTCAGATATTACAAACTTAAGTCGTCAGTAGGTCTACAAATTTAATAGTGTGCGATGTATTCATTTTGGTGTACTGATATATGAAAGTGTCCTTGTATTGTTTGATTTTGAGCTTCTTTATCTTTCTCTAATGTTGTCATACTTTCTCTTAAACAAATATCAAGACCACGATAACAAAACAAAAAGTGTGAATTAATTTTGTTAATGCATTTGGAATAGCATTTATTTAATTTTTATACCAGGAAAAGAGTGCCCTATTTTATGAGAGAAGGCCATTTACAAGATAAAATTTTAAAGTAAAAAAAAAATAATCCCACCACCCTCTAGCACAATGAACTGTTCAATTAGGCCTCATTTTTCTGCAAGTCTTGTATGAATGGAAAGTAATAGAATGCCCGCCAGTAAAGACTAGAGCAAGGAATGTTTTTTTCTCTTACACAAAGGCATGTTCATGTTGGGGGTAAAAGTGACAGCTTCTGGAAACCCACTTCAATTCTGGAAATTATTCTCAGCATATAGATCACCATGATTATCAAAATATGGGTAAAGTTTTGTGGGTAGTCAACATGCACAGATACGTTTCTACTTTTTAACAACTCTAGTAAAATTGGATGTGCCCTGCTGACACTATGTGCATTCATCCTGCTCTGTTGCTTCCTGACTTTGGACTCCTTGTCTCTCGGTGGAACACCCACCCACCCTCTTTTGCCTCTCTCTTCCTATCACAATCTGCATTTCAACATGCGCATACACTAACACACACACACACATACACACACATACACACACACACACACACCTCTCTCTCTCTTCACCCACTTCCTCGCGCTTCTTTTCCAGAGATAGCGTCACCTCCGCTGTCCCCTACTCTCCCATTATTTATTCATCCTCCTGGCTGATTTTTATCGACCTGCCCTAGATTTCGCCCCTCGCTGTAGGGGATTTGATCTGCCCCTGGTGTGAAATCTCTCTCTCTCTCTCTCTCTCTCTCTCTCTCTCTCTCTCTCTCTCTCTCTCTCTCTCTCTCTCTGTCCACCACCCCTCTCTGTCTCTGTCTCTCTCTCTCTCTCTCTCTCTCTCTCTCTCTCTCTCTCTCTCTCTCTCTCCACCCCCCCCTCTCTGTCTCTGTCTCTCTCTGTCTCTCTCTCTCTCTCTCTCTCTCTCTCTCTCTCTCTCTCTCTCTCTCTCTCACTCCTCCTCCTCCCCCCCCCCCCTCTCTGTCTCTGTCTCTGTCCACCACCACCCTCTCTCTCTCTCTCTCTCTCTCTCTCTCTCTCTCTCTCTCTCAGCGTGCACAGCAGTTTCTGTACATGTATTTCAGAGGGCAGTGGTACACAATCTGTCTATGAAGAAAGCAAATGTGTACACGCCTTGCAGAAAGCTTACCGATAATCCTAATTGCATTCAGCAGTCAATCCGTAATCTGAAAATTTCGCTCCTGACTTGGTACTTGACTTGCGTGCTTGAATCCCTCTCCATATCGAGACTCACAAAGAAACGTAATATTATTCAAAGCAATATGGTTTCTTCTTGTTTGAGAGTGAGATTGGATGAAGGTATTTATTTGAAGAGGGCACTCTGAATTAATGATGAAGCTAAATAACATGACTGCGTCAAAGTAGTGGTGGCATTTGATGGCAGCATTGCTATAGGCAGCGTGGGAGAGCCAGCTTGCCGTGGCACCCAACGTGACGGCAGGGAGTTTCAATAGGTCAGTCGCACTGCTTGGGTAGATCATGTGCATAGTTTCTCATACAAGACTAGAAATATGACTGACCCAGGTATGGAACTGATGTCTTGGTATTGAAATGATTGCCTGCCCAGTCAAATCATGTCTCTCGTCTTGAAGTACGCATATACGTAGTTGGTTTCAAAGTGTCGGGGATTTGTCCACAAATTCCTTTCAGTAGTAGTAGGTGGTGGCAACAATACACTAACTCATTGAGAATGTTATTTATTTTGAATGAAATGCGTTTCTTTTCATATTATTCATTTTTCTGTTAGTTGTCTTTTTCTTTGCCCCCCATTTCTTCTTGAGCCTCAAATTCATGGGTCATTTGTGTACTTATGATGTGCTGAGCACAGAAAACACGATAGTAGGGTATTTCGACAGGCTGCATGACGGTTCTCCCGTGTCTTTGATTTGCAGTCTGCCGAAGAGACCCATGAGTTGACGTTAGTGACGTCAATGTTTTGTGGAGGAAGTTTTTGTACACAAATGACGTATTTGCAAAAGTCAACCTTTGTACGGGACGCGGCTGACGAATCAGCTAGCCTCCCAGCCAGAATGTTTGTGTATCATGTACCCTTGCGTCATAGCGTGAGTGACGGATGTACAAAGAACCAAAGAGGAACATCATCGTTCTCATCTTCTGTTTCTACATTTCATTGTACATGATCATGTCTGTATCTATTATAGACTATTTTTTAAAGAAAGAATAAAAATACAAAATCATAAAACCATGTTGTTCGCCTGATTCGTCTTTTGCTTGCAGTAAAATTATGTCGATGTTGAAAATGAACGAATTTTACATGTGGTAAATGTATTTACATTTGCGTTCTTGAATATGTATGAGAATGAAGAATTTAAATTACATCCCGGGTAAAACGCCTCGACTGAATCGGACGGAATATTCATGTTCAGTGCCAGGACCATTCAACCAGTGGCCTATGTACTCGCCAAAACCTCTGCATGTTCGGTACAAAAAAGATGCTGACTCACATTGCAAGAAGAAATGCCAATTAAATTTATGAAGCTTACTGCTATTAGGGAAAGCTCGTAGATTTTCGTGTATGGGAATAGCCTGCGACGAGTGTGTACCTAGATGCACACTTCCACAGCTAGAGAAACCAGCACACGTGCGAGGTGTATGCTGAAGAGTCGCTCTGGCGCTGACTTGGTTTCGCACAACCCCCGTGTTGGAGTTCAGACACTGAAGGAAAATAGGCGCACTCTTATGTTTACAGAAATGTGGGATGAATATTCACGGGCATGCACGTGTTCAGCATGCAGAAATGGCAGAGGAGGAGGAACATCGACACGAACCTTAAAAGATACATATACACATGAGCGGGGATGATAGTGTGTGTGTGGATAAAAGAGGGGGAGGGAGAGAGAGAGAGGCAGGCGCCTGCACTTGAAACTCGCAGGCTAACGCACGTAAGCGGAAACGAGGAGGAACAGTCAGTCTGGAAAGAAACCGAGGGAACATGGGCTGCAAAGCGCAGGAGACAGCAGTGACACAACATCAGTGTAGTGCAGAAGAGGAAGTACATGAGGTAGAGCGCAGTCCAGGGTAGTGCTGCGGTTGCACACACGCGCGCACACAAACACACACGCACGCAGGGATGCACACACTCGCACGCACACGTACACACACATTTGTGCGCGCGCGCACGCACCAGTCGCTGTGCATATGAGGATCACAGAGAGAGTAGCGACCCTCCCAGAAGGCTACTTGAAGCGCCCTGTGGTACGCCAGCCTGGAGCAGCCTTGTAGAGTGCTAGGTAGGCTGAGGCACTTGTCAGGAGCGAGTGTACGTTTTGTGGGGGTAATTCTCTCTCTCTCTCTCTCTCTCTCTCTCTCTCTCTCTCTCTCTCTCTCTCAGAAGTATTGAACTCTTTCTTTTGAATAATTTCATTTCGCTTTGATATATCTGCTTTTTCTTCCCTTGGAGTAGGTCTGCTCCGCAGTCCTGACACATGACTATCATGAGTAGAACTTGACAGCCATTGACTAATTCAGAGCTGCGATGGTCCCCTGTGACATCCACTGAGTTTCAGTGACCCACTGCCTTTGTCTCTGCCACTTCACACTGGGCCGGCTGAGTTCACAGGGATAAGCAACAGGGATTCCCTGTCATCCTTGAATCAAGAGAGAAGCGCCAACTCAGAGTTTACTGTTGCTGGCGTTGTTGTTGTTGTTGTTGTCGTTGTCGTCATCATCATTGTTGTCATGTTTCTTTGCTTGCCATGGCTTCTGTTTCAAAACAGGCCGTCTCAGACTATTCTTCAAAGTGCTGCTTTTTTGAAATTCTAACCTTGTACAGCTACTTTTTTTTCCCTGCTGAGAAATGATGAAATGCAGGTAAACAATTTCGTAGAGAGGCTTCTCACTATCTCGGTTTATTGTCATTCATGAACATGCGATTATCTTTATTTTAGGAGATGTGGTGGTGCTTTTTGGGGGGTGGGGTTAGGGCTAGGGAGGCGAGGCGCAGAGAATTCGCAATTTGCTTTTTTATTTTTATTTTTTGCATTGTCTCTTTTAAGGCTAGGAAGAGGTCGATTGCTGTGCCGTGAATTTCAAAGATATGTTTTTCCTATTTCACTTTTTTTTTCATCCTCGATTTCGTTTTGGCAGGTTGCATTGCTATTAACATTGCACATGTCTAAACTGTCCTGCCTGCTATCCTATTAACTCGAAATTGTATGTGACAAGGTCTCTGTTGCTATGGATGCGCTTTAAAGCTGTGATGTTCTAGCAGAATCCCTCGTTCTTCAATGCGCATCAGAAAATCACTACTTGCTTCGATCACAGTACATTGCCAGCTTTATTTTTCCGTGTTGTGCACTTCTCACCAGAGCTGCAGTGTCTGAGTTTACGCTCCACATCCTCCTGCGCCTGTTTCTTATCGCCGTTCCTGTTCTGAGATTTCTTGTTTACTGATCACCCAACCCCTGCTCGTTTTCCTTATCATATTATTTGGTTGGGGGTGCTGCGTGCAACTCTGTGTGTGTGTGTGTGTGTGTGTGTGTGTGTGTGTGTGTGTGTGTGTGTTTTATGTGTGTGTGTGTGTGTGCGTGCGTGTGTGCGTAGATGTGTGTGTGGCTGTGTGATTGTATGTGTACGTTTGCTTTATATGGTGCGCGCCTGAACATGTAGCGGCGTGTGTGCACCTTTACTAGTAACATACTAAATGTGAATGCTAAACCAAAAGTATGTGTTTTTGAAGTTCTTATGCATGTGAAAGGGAGGCAGGAAAGGGGAGGGGGGGAAGGGGGTGGGGGGTGGGGGGGGCACAGAGAGAGAGAAGTGTGCGCGTGTATGTGTGTGTGTGTGTGTGTGTGTGTGTGTGCGTGCATACGTGCACGTGTATGTGTGTGATCTTAATGCATGTCTGTATGCATTACACGTGCAAGAACTAGTTTGGCTACACTCATTGCAGTCAGAGCTAAACATTTCTACACATTTGAGCGTGTGATCATACGTTGCACTCCCTTGCGTGTGAGCGTGTGTTTGTGCATGAGTGTAGAAATAGGTGAGTCTAGCAAGTGCCCATGGTCGAAAGGGGATACCGTTGTTTGTTCCTGATTAATTAAGAATCTCAGGAAAGAGATAGGGAGAGGAGGTGATGGTGAGGATGTAGCAACATGCCCACGCATAATGAATTCACGACCTCTGCCGGCAGCGTGTTTGCTCGCCCACTCCTGCGATGCGCTAATTGACTGGAAACCTCCCTTCCAATACGCAACCAGAAATGCACAGGTCTGTAGAGGTCTAATTGCGAAGAGTTTTGTTAATGTTTAGGATTTTTGGGTATGATATAGTATTATATAGAGAAATTCTTCTTCTTCTTCTTCTTCTTCTTCTTCTTCTTCTTCTTCTTCTTCTTCTTCTTCTTCTTCTTCTTCTTCTTCTTCTTCTTCTTCTTCTTCTGGAATGTTAGGCTTTAATAGCTGAATGCAAGAAAGGCGCCACTTTCTATTCACTACCTGTGTAAAATAAAGTTAACTCACTCTCTCTCTCTCTCTCTCTCTCTCTCTCTCTCTCTCTCTCTCTCTCTCTCTCTCTTTTCCTTGTACTGGGCCGAAGGCCTATACAATAAAGTGTTCGTTCGTTCGTTCGTTCGTTCTCTCTCTCTCTCTCTCTCTCTCTCTCTCTCTCTCTCTCCCTCTCTTTCTCTCTCTCCTCTGTCTCTGTCTGTCTGTCTGTCTCTCTGTCTGTCTGTCTCTCTCTCCCTCTCTCCCTCTCTTTCTCTGTCTCTGTCTGTTTCTCTCTCTCTCTATCTATCTCTCTCTCTCTCCCCTCCCTCTTCTCTCTCTCCTCTGTCTCTGTCTGTCTGTCTGTCTGTCTCTCTCTCTCTCTCTCTCTCTCTCTCTCTCTCTCAGGGAGAGCTATGTACACGAGTGTGGCCTCTGGCCTGGTCGGTCATCTTCCGGGAGACAATGAAATCCCAGACCTGTACACGGAGCTGTGAACACTAATGGAAAAGTGGCCAGGACTGAGATGCCACTGGAAAGAAAATGACAGGTATATTAATGGCCAGGTCAGCGCAGACGCTGGATCTGCATAGAGATACATTCGTATCCAGAATGCAACAGCTTGGCGACAATCACAACTCCCTACAGTTAGTCAAGAAGCGAGAAGTGTGACATCTGTCACTTGGAGGTCACGTCATAGAGAGGTCAGCAAGCAGCAGTCTGCCACGGGAGTCGCTGCTCCAGTTGGAACTAGTCCTTTCGTTCATCACCTCTCGCTGTCCACTGGGGCAGCAGGATCCTCTTTTCCCCATAGCCCGTGTTTGTTTTCCAACTGAAATCTGAATAAGTAGGTAAACGAACGAACAATAAACGAATGAATGAACGAACGAACGAACGAACGAACGAATGAATGAATGAATGAATGAATGAAACTTTGCAGCCCATCAGCCGTGGTTGGTTATGCAAGGCCTGTGGTCACACAAATCACCACAGTTATTGAGAGTAAAAGCAAAGCAAATCTCAATTTCCCTAGTTATTCGCAATATACGAATCGCGTAGGAAGACGCTGTGGATGTGTTCTTTCCCCAGACCCACAGGGAGTACTGAAATCTTACCACTGATTTCGGATTTGTAGCGTACGGAGGGGGGCATACCGACGGAGCTTCCCTCGTCAGCTGGAACCCGTAGATCCGGGGCTTTCGGGGCCTGCTCCTGTAGCTCAGCTTCAGGCCACCCGAAGCAGCCAAAGAGTCTACAAGGGAAATTAGGACTGAGTCGGATCATTAAAACCGACTGTGCTTTGCAGTATCGGACTGAAGCATTTAGACTTTTAATAACTGCTTGATTACGCTGCAAGTATAAATGTGTTTATGTTGGATATTAATGTATTAGAAATTGAAAGCGGTTATCTATGTCTGGACTGCATAAACATCGGAGCGTGTCCAACGCTGCCAAACAGTATTTCTTCAAAACTCCCTCAACAGTTTCAAACAGAGGTTTTCCGAACGCACTTTTAAAAACTGTCCTTGAGTAAACTACCATATTAAATTATGGCTCATGCACTGGCTCAATTTTTATTGACTCACATGCGAAGCAAAAGTGAGTCTATGTACTGAGCCGTGTCGTCCGTCCGTCCGTCCGTCCGTCCGTCCGTCCGTCCGGGCGTCCGTCCGTCCGTCCGTCCGGGCGTAAAAAACTTAAACGTTGGATTTTTCTCGGAGACTATTAAGTCTATCAACACCAAATGTGGCATGATGGTGTATGATGACAAGGCCTCAAAAAACATACACAGTGACTTGACCTTGCTTCAAGGTCAAGGTCACAGGAGCCATAAATGTGGTCTCAAAAACAGTCATTTTTCACATTTTCCCAATTTTCTCCCACGTTATTGAGAATGGCGACCTTAGCTACAAGTAGTATATAGGTCAAAGCAAGCCCTATCTTTTGATACCAGTTTGGTTGACCTTGCTTCAAGGTAAAGGTCACAGGAGCTCTTCAAAGTTGGATTGTATACATATTTTGAAGTGACCTTGACCCTGAACTATGGAAGATAACTGTTTCAAACTTAATAATTATGTGGGGCACATGTTATACTTTCATCATGAGACACATTTGGTCACATATCATCAAGGTCAAGGTCACTTTGACCCTTATGAAATATGACCAAAATGGGGTAGTGAACCACTAAAAGTGACTATATCTCATGGTAGAAAGTGCCAATAAGCACCATTGTGCTTCCTATGTCTTGAATTAACAGCTTTGTGTTGCATGACCTTGGATGACCTTGACCTTGGGTCAAGGTCACATGTATTTCGGTAGGAAAAATGTGTAAAGCATTTCTTAGTGTATGATGTCATTGGTAGGTTTAGTTGTTTGACCTTGACCTTGAAGGTCACTGAATGTCAAGGTCAAGGTCAAGCATGTGAGTCGTATGGGCTGGCTCAATTTTTATTTCTACCTTGTCATCTGAATGTTTAACATTGTATATAACGACTGTGTGCACAATTGCTCGCATTTCTGCGACAGGATTTTCCTTTGCATATTTTGGGCTCTGCATCCCTACTTCGCAATGCATCCAAACTTCCCCGAGAACGAAGTTGGAAATTGCCTCGTTTCTGTTTAAACGCGAGCACGAAATTGCTGTTATTTTCCTTGTCATAACCATCGATATCGTAAAATATGCAAAAGTAGCTATTGTTACGGCGGCTGTAGGAGGTCAGATCAAATGGACTATTTAAAAAGGAAGAGGAAGAATTAGACGCTTCCGTTTTCTTTGTGAACAAATTTCGAAGGACGACACATTGCTGTTCAGGAGAGCGGTATTTGCGACCGCTCGCTTTGCTTGCTTCGTGAACAAAGGGTTTTGGGGAAGTACAGAACGCCGCTCGCACTTCCTACAACTACTAGCGCAACAAATGTTGCTACTACTACTACTACTACTACTACTGCTGCTGCTGCTGCTGCTGCTGCTGCTGCTGCTGCTGCTGCTGCTGCTGCTGCTGCTACTACTACTACTACTACTACTACTACTACATACTACTACTGCTGCTGCTGCTGCTGCTGCTGCTACTACTGCTACTACTACTACTACTACTACTACTACTACTGCTGCTGCTGCTGCTGCTGCTGCTACTACTACTACTACTACTACTACTGCTGCTGCTGCTGCTGCTGCTACTACTACTACTACTACTACTGCTGCTACTACTACTACTACTACTGCTGCTGCTGCTGCTGCTACTACTACTACTACTACTACTACTACTACTACTGCTGCTGCTGCTGCTGCTGCTGCTGCTGCTACTACTACTACTACTACTACTGCTGCTGCTGCTGCTGCTGCTACTACTACTACTACTACTACTACTGCTGCTACTACTACTACTACTGCTGCTGCTGCTGCTGCTGCTACTACTACTACTACTACTACTACTACTACTACTACTACTACTACTGCTGCTGCTGCTGCTGCTGCTGCTACTACTACTACTACTACTACTACTACTGCTGCTGCTGCTGCTGCTGCTGCTGCTGCTACTACTACTACTACTACTACTACTACTACTACTACTACTGCTGCTGCTGCTACTACTGCTACTACTACTACTACTACTACTACTGCTGCTGCTGCTGCTGCTGCTGCTACTACTACTACTACTACTGCTGCTGCTGCTGCTGCTGCTGCTGCTGCTACTACTACTACTACTACTACTACTACTACTGCTGCTGCTGCTGCTGCTGCTGCTACTACTGCTGCTGCTGCTGCTGCTGCTACTACTGCTGCTGCTGCTGCTGCTGCTACTACTACTGCTGCTGCTGCTGCTGCTACTACTACTACTACTACTACTACTACTGCTGCTGCTGCTGCTGCTGCTGCTGCTGCTACTACTACTAGACTAGCAGACGCAAGAAAGTCTTTCCAACAGACGCGCACAAGGAACGCTCGCGAACACTCGCTCTCATGAACACTACAGGAAAAGGCGCAACACTAACAGACACCTTTTATGAATAGGCTCAGGCTTCAAGGCTCGACATACGCGCGGGAGTGTAGGTTGTCGATGTTAAGCTTTTCTTTCCAGCTCCTCCGCAAATCATTCATCGAAAATATCCGCTCAGCCTAATTCCGCAGCATCTTAAAACATGATTGTCCAACTACCATGACAAACTGAGTTACATTCAGCGTGGCTGAGACTATAGTGAATATAGTCTCAGCGACAGGTTGGTCACGTGCATACCACCATTCTGAACACTGAGTCTCAGCCACGCTGAATGGCATACCACATCGTTGAGTGTATTCCTCCGCTTGTTGTGATACACTCGATACTGGCAGCCATCTTTTCGTCAATTCATTTTCTAAACATCGATTTCCCATAAATGTAAAACTTGTATGCGGTAAAAATCGAATCACAAGAGTGTAATATTGTGAACTCTACTAATTATAAGGACATTGAATACAACAGCAACAATTATGCTTCATCTTGCGAGTAAGGCAACCAATCCCGTCTGCATAATGATAATCTTTTGGACCGATAGTACGATACGCCCAGAAACCCGCTGAGTGCTTTTACTGATGAGGAATCATTAATTTAATGTATGCTTAGAAGGATTAAACTTAGAAAAACTGCTTCTGAGCTCTCCGATGATATCGAACTTCGGAATCGGACGGATTCCTACAGAAAAAACTTCCACTCGATCAACGTTCAACACAGACAACAGTGAGTAAAATCTTCCTTCTAGATCAGTCGATACACGAATGATCGAAGTGTGGACTCAAGCAGCTCGTCAAACAGTGTGAAGGCAGTTAGACCACAGGTTCCGGCCAGAAAGCATTTACTTGCGAGAGTATAACCATAGATTCACGAAACCAGCCCGGAGCCTTAGGAATCCTTTTCGCTGCGTTTATCCTAGACTTTCCAAAGATTGCGTGTACACACAATCGCGCACGTGCTGAAGGCAGTTTGCAACCTTATAGACGACGTTTGCCCTAAAAGTAGTTCTCAAATGATTTCCTGAAAATCTCATAGATTAGTTTTATTAGAACACCAAATTTGTGTTTATCTATCGGTATAAATAATTGGAGTGAAATATAATCGTCTCTTTTTACTCTCAATGGTCTTTGATCATGTTGAATTTTGATTGTTAAAATCATTGGAATGTGGAGCCGAAGTCACGTGACCAACCTGTGTCAGAGATACTATATCTCTGTGTTCAGAATGACTGAGTTACTCAACATCACTGTCAAGCGGATTTCTGCCACATGCATAATGTGCGGCTCTTCGAACGTGTGTTAACCGTGAGTGTCCCCCCACGCCATTCATGCAAGGCGAATAAGCAGAGAAATCAATACTTGACTTGCTCGTACCCTGCCAGCTGTAATGCTTTTCGTGATCAATGGCCTTACATAGCCTACATAGGCTGACAGGTCATAAAGCTAGCTGCACACATCCGTCTATCCATCCATGCTCCCACCAATTTGTCCATCCATCCATCCATTCGTTTGTTCTTTCATTCACTCTCTCACTCGGCCACTCGTTCGTTCAAACATCCCTTCTTCCACGCAAACTGCCTTAAGCTCTTGTGCATCGCTGCTGCTGTCTTTGTGTTCTTCCTTAGGTCAAAGGTTAATCCTCCACAGTTTTTCTGTCTCTTCCAGCATCGCTGCTTCATTTTTCCGTTCTGGAAACCAGATTCCCGATTCGCTCTCAGACTACCTGCGGCATCGCTGATTGGCTGAAATCCTTCACCTGTTCCTCTACGTCACGGCTTCCATGCGATGCACTTCCCTGTCTCGTCAGCTGGGCCATCGCCCCAGGGTCAACCACAGAGCTCGGCAGGAAGCGACATGGTCGCGCTGCTTGAGTGCCTGGAAATCCGCTGAAATGGAGAAAGAAAGAGGTCAAATTTGATGGAATCATGAAATCGTGCGTGTGTGCGTGTGTGCGTGCGTGCGTGTGTGTGTGTGATTGTGTGTGTGTGTGTGTGCGTGTGTCTGTGTGCGTGTGTGTCTGTGCGTGTGTGTGTGTGTGTGTGTGTGTGTGTGTGTGTGTGTGTGTGTGTGTGTGAGAGAGAGAGAGAGAGAGAGAGAGAGAGAGAGAGGGAGAGAGAGAACGAACGAACGAACTTTATTTTACAAGGGTAGTGAATTAGGCAGTAGTGCCTTTCTTACATTCAGCCCTTGAGGCAAAATATTCAAATGTGGTAAGAGAGAGAGAGAGAGAGAGAGAGAGAGAGAGAGAGAGAGAGAGAGAGAGAGAGAGAGAGGGGGGGGGGGGGGGCTGGGGAAAGGGGGAGGAAGGAAGAGAGAATGAGAGTAAGAGGGTGGGTGGGTGGAGAGAGAGGGTGGGGGAGAGGGTGGGGAGAGGGAGGAGGAGAGAGAGGAGAGAGAGAGAGAGAGAGAGAGAGAGAGAGAGAGAGAGAGAGAGAGAGAGAGAGAGAGAGAGAGAGAGAGAGAGAGAGAGAGGGTCAGTATAATTATTGCAAGAATTATACATGTACCATTTCTTAAACATACTAAAATGGGTAGACATGTACCAGAGAAGCAAAATTTAAATATGGAACTTGGAGCATCTACAATGACATATACATAAAAAACAATTTTCTAAACATCCAAATGTTAAAAACAAATAACATACATGTAGGCCAAAGCCTCTTGGTGTACACTCCCTCCCCTACTCCCCCACCCCCAATCAGCCGGAACCCCACCAATAGTTCAGCCAGGCCTGAAGTAAGCATATGTGAAGAATGAACAATGTAGGATACACACTTAGCCGTTCCACTGTCTAGACGTCAGATGAAAGCGTGGAAAACTATGTCATAGGATGATGCCTGAGAATAGTGCGAATTTTGTCTTTGAACACAGGCAAAGACGTGATACATTTTATGTCATCACGAAGTGTATTCCACAGAGCAGCCCCAGAGTAAGATAGACTTGAACAAATCGATGCGAGGCTGAGGCAGGAGAAATTTGTCATGTCCTCTGAATGATGACTGCTCAAATAGTTTGGTTAGATATTCTGGTGTTCTGCCATCTTTTACCTTTTTCACAAGCACACTCTTATTGAGCTGCAGATGCTTATGGAGAGGCAAAATGTCAAGCATTTCCATTTTCTTTTTAGTGCTGAGAGATGTATTTGGAACCATAAGCTTAGAAGCTCTTCTGTATAGTGAAGAGAGAGAGAGAGAGAGAGAGCGAGAGAGAGAGAGTGAGAGAGGAAGGGACGGACGGACGGACGGAGAGACAGACAGACAGACAGCCAGACAGCCAGACAGACAGAGAGACAGACAAGCAGACACGCAGACACGCTGACACACACACACACACACACACGCACACACACACACACACACACACACACACACACACACACACACACACACACAGACAGACAGACAGACGGACAGACGGACGGGCAGACGGACGGACGGACGGACGGACGGACGGACGGACGGACAGACAGACAGACAGACAGACAGACAAATAACATAATATTATTATAACATAACACACCATAACATGACATGACATAACTTAACATATACCTTATTCATCCGAAATATGGAAATTAAAGTAACATTTCGCTCACACAAAGACAGACTCACACAAAGACAGACTCACACACAGACAGACTCACACAAAGACAGACTCACACACAGACAGACTCACACAAAGACAGACTCACACACAGAGAGACTCACACACGGACAGACACATAGAGAGAGAGAAAAAAAGAGTCGATGGAAACAGTGAGTGACTAAATGGCTGATTGCCTGTCTGTCTGCCTGCTTGCCTGCCTGCCTATCTGCCTGCCTGCCTGTCTGCCTGTCTGTCTATCGATGGATTGATGAGTCAAGATGCTGACTGATGAAACGCTTTGTTGAGCAAGTCCGTGATTTGAGACAGAGCGGAAGGGGACGAGGGCGGAGAAAAGGGAGAGGGACATGCACGGTGGGGGATTATCTTGTCGTGGCTGATGCCAAATCAAGCAGAACTGACGAGCGTACGACAAGTCGGCTAATCAATGCAACTCAGTTAATCCTGATGTCACTCTCTGCAACCATCGTTCATAAAGCTTTCCTCACACGCACTACTTCCTCTCACATGGCGATGTAAGCTTGCACGCGACGGTAGGCCTACCTTGTTTTCAAGAGTCTATTACAGTTTAATCGAAACTTGGCATTCCCATGGCGACAAGTCTACCAGGCAGTGGAGCTCAACCTCGACATATGCTCGGGCACGTGATCTTGGGGAGTCGGCAGTGAAAGTGAGTGAGAGAAGGAGGTTTTGCGGCCTATCAGGCATTGTGGGGTATTTTAAGGTCGTTGATCACGAAAGTCTCTGGAGCTTGTTTGAGTAAAGGCAAGTCGTGTCAATTTCCGTAATTATTCTCAGTCTACGAATCGCATAGGGAGGCGCGAAGGGGCTGTTCGTACCACCAATCCACAGGGGATTAGGAGCCATTGACCACCAACAAATAATGGCTGCGCTCGATTTGTCCGCCTGAATCCGCCGGCGGGCGAGACGGGGCACCGGCGGGTTTTTTGTTGCGCTCGATTTGTTCAGGTGACGTCACTGGCGGATCACTCGGCGACCGCCGGGTCCGCCCTCAGGTTTTCTGAGGCGAACGAAGATCCAAGATGGCGACGACCAGACTAGGGTTTATGTTTTGTGACGCTTCGACACTGAAAATATTCGATAATTCGTTCTCCGCTGACTCATGTGTGCCTTAATTTGTCACCTCGCTGCAATCTCCGCTGGATAATTGAAGTAGATTACGATTTTTTTTCTTTATTGTGTGCACGATGTGTGGTTGACGGTGAGAAATCCTGCATTCAGTTCGAATTGAAAATTCGAACTCGCTAAGGAAAATCGCTCGAGTGCGTGGTCTTAGTGTATAATTATAGGGTCTTTGACTGCACCTAGGCTCAGGAGTCACTTATCAGGGCACAGGTAGTGGTAATGAAAATGTTCAATTTACACAATAACCTCAAACCTTACCATAAACCAAGAAGACAGCACATTTAGTCATCATCGCTACCGCTGTCTATAGTAACTTGCAAACACCACAATTGTGCCGCCATGTTGATCAGTCGAAAGCGCTCGATTTACACGAAAGCTGTCGAATCGCCGCTCACGTCACGGGGACTGCCGGTCACGTGGCGGCCGACGGATTCAGGCGGATAAATCGAGCGCAGCCAATAAGAGCTGGTTTGAGTAAGAGCATGGATCCTATATAGAATGGATGGCTGACTGTGTCGTGTAGAGAAGTAAGTTCGCCGATAGCCTCGTTTCAATCAACCACTGATTGCACTTCCGGTTGCTCCGCTTTCAAAGGCCGATGCCTTTGTTAGTGTAAACACCTGGCGAAAATCACGATTTTTGTGTCTTAGTTTTAGCCATCTTAATTTTTTTCTCCTCATAAGTCGGTGGGAAAATGTGTCTAGTTTGTAACCCTGTGTTTAGTTTTGTTGTCATCCATTCCTGAAACGCCTAGTCAACCACAGTGTGTTGCGAAATGAGTGACATTAATGACAGTGATGCAAGAGCTGCCGTGGTTCCTAAACCAATATCAAGGAGGGCGAACAGTACTTCAGATGGAGCCAAGTGTTGTGTTGTTGATTGTAAGGTATCATCAGTGGCATGCAGGGGACTTTCTTTCGTTGGAATTCCAAGAAAAGGTGTCAGTGAAGCGATAGACAAATGGAGATCAGCCATCATTGCTAAAATTGATCGAGTGGACTAAGCATTCAACCCAGACATGGCCAAGATCTGCAGTCGACACTTTGACGATGCTTGCATCAAACGAGGTACGTTTCTTTCATTATAATTTGTTTCAGTGGGATGTGGGTGTGTTAGACGTCTTTGTCTTTGAAATCAAAACAAATCTTCACCTCATCTTGGACAGAACAGCGTACGTACATTCTTCGCGCACTTCTATTTATAGCTGACCTCACCGACACCAGGAATTCGCTCCACAGTGGCGTCTGTAGTAGCAGACGAACTATAGATAGCCTGACCAAAGTGCTTTGTTTTCCGTCCAAAGTGGAATGAAAGGTCGGGGAACGAGGAACACAATCAGACACAATGAAATCATCAGCCACGGCCATGCCATCCCTACTGCATTCCGTCACACACGCTTTCACTCACACAAATAGGCGCGCGAGATCTCGAGCCATTTAAACTGCGATCGCCCACTTTCGTCCCCCCCCCTCCTCTGCCTTCCACCCTTACGCCAACGTCAAGATCGAAATGACAGCAGACATTCACACAACATCTACACGAACATTTACACACAGACGACGCACACACTACACACAGACTCTGTACTTCTCTCGCTCACCTCCAAGCAGAGAATTCGCTCGACAGCGGCGTTGTAGCGTGGAAAATAGTAACCCGTGGAAAACAGTAACCGGAAGTCATCGCAGAGTTATCTGCGAGGGACGTGCTTTATGCAATTTACCGCTCCTGCACCTGTTCTTCGCCTGGAATATATTCCGACAAACGACGCATTAGTTGCTTTACGAGGTTTTGGTGCATTTGTGTAGTTTAACACATGATGTAGCGTTCAAAAAAGTTTTTCCCCGTGTAAAGCCGTCTCCCCTGCCGGAAATAATATGGGAGTCACCTCCCTGTAGTCTGTTTGTAGTCTGGTTTTATAAAACGCGACCGTTGACTGACTTGGCACGCCCGGGGAGTTATGCTAAGATCCGGCCGCGTAAATATATCTGCGTTTTGTGACAAACGTCTTGCTCGGCGGTACTGTACTCCATGCACCTTAACGGTGCGCGTGATTCGGGTGTAATCTTAAGCTAAACGACGTACCGAATGTTTCCGACTTCGACCATTTCAGCAGCGCCAATAAACGTCGTTTAGCTTAAGATTACACCCGAATCACGCGCACCGTTAAGGTGCATGGAGTACAGTACCGCCGAGAAAGACGTTTGTCACAAAACGCAGATATATTTACGCGGCCGGATCTTAGCATAACTCCCCGGGCGTGCGAAGTCAGTCAGGCGGAGTGGCGGGTGCCGTCTCTTTTTAGAGTGGAATTCTCAGCACGTCCCTCGCAGATAACTCTGCGATGACTTCCGGTTACTGTTTTCCACGGGTTACTATTTTCCACGCTACAGGCGTCCATAGTAAGCCGAGTAAACGGAAGTGCAATCAGTGGTAGATTGAAAACGAGGCTATCGGCGAACTTCTTATATGACACCAAAGATTATAGGTTACATGCGCAGAAGCATCTCCCATAGTGCTAACCGCTTGGGGCGCTGCATTTTGAGCGTCTTGTAACTTCATATAGCAAAAGCTCGGCATGAACTATCTTTGTGTAACCTATAATCTTTGATGACACAGCGCGTGCAGGCTGAGCGAGCCAGCTATCCATTCTATAAAGGATCCATGAGTAAGAGCGAATCAAGTCACGATTTCCCTCATTATTCGCATTTTACGAATCGTGCAGGGAGACGCGGTGGGTCTATTCTTACCCCCAACCCGCAGGGGGGTGGAGTCGGCAGATTAGCATACATGTAAATGACGTGACGCCCTCTAGCGTAGGATTGCACAAGTTTGATCAGTGAGAACTCTTATACAGAAACGACATTTTCTTGAGCCTTTTGGCTCTCCACGAGGAAGCGAAACTGTTGTGCAAAAATGACAAAAGACGATCCATATATCTCAATGTACGCGATCATCTTACGAGCGCAACACACAGTCAGGTCAGAGACGCTCGATAATCCCTTCAGCAGTTTGAACCCACTGGTTGCTGAGCTTCTGGAGCCTACTCCCGAAGTAATCAACGTATGCATAATTCATGCAAGACAACAGCCTGATTCTACCATGTAAAGCAAATTTAAACAGATGATACTTGTTTGGCTATTAATGCCGAGAAAACAACACTTTAACATTCGGTAAACAAAAATCAATTAACAAATTGCCTCGTAAAGACACACGATGTAAGAGAGATTTCTCACAATTTTGCCTGACGTTTTCTCATATACAGGTGCAGTTACTTAGTTGTAAGATTTTTTACTCGGAATACATCAACATTTCTGCACATCGTAAAGGCATAGTCTGTTTCATGGCAAACACAAAGAATTTTACTGAAATAGCACATCTCTAAAAGCAAAAGTCTAACTAAGGGAATATGTGTATTTCGTTCTTCAAAAAAATCTTATTTTTGCTGGACATAATATTGGGGAAGAACTTCTTTTCTTCAATGAACCCTGCATACCCCTTCAGGACCTCTTTGCTACTGTTCTGCATTAATCAGATCTTCTTAGTGGCAAGGACGTCCTCACGCAAGTTTCCACTTGCCATAGCCAAGATGGCGGTCGCAAGTCGCTAAAAATACATTTCTGTCGAGTCGCCGACGAATAGGACAATACTCTGTTTTTCTTATCGCTGACAAAAAAAAAAGTTTCCGCAAATAGCCAATCACATGGCTTCTTGCTTGTGACGTACAGTTGTTTTCACTGAAACAGCATGGCGGCGAGTACGTGCACTCACGGCCCAAAAACGTATTTTCCTGAACTGTTCACCGTACCTTGACCAGAACAAGGCCAGGGAGTGTATCCTGGCCATTTGTAGATGTGTAGACTTGACAGGTAAACACACCTTAAATGTTTGTGATGTAAATCGAGTACGTAACCTGTTCTCGCGCGGTAAAACGGAATCAATGACTGACCGTGACATATTTACAAAATAAGGAAAGTTAGAGACAGGAAGGTCATCATAACTGACAGACCCAGAGAGTAACTGGAACCACAAAACTACCAATGTCCTGTAGAAGGGTTGCTTCGATCACGAGTGGGAAATCGAACCAGTTCACACTGGGGTAAACAGGCTAGCTGACAGATCCATACTCTCATTAGACGCCAGTTGAAGTCACGTGCTAAGCACGTGCGTCGGCCATCTACCAGCACATGGTTCTGTCCACATCGTGAAGTCGGTTGACCCATACAATGGGTCAACTATCGGTAAGGCAAGGTCAGCAGAGAATCATGCCAGTAGACACAATCATAGTATCTACGTAGAATTAATGCCTTTCCTGTCAGCCGCGCTTGTT
>JAWQFJ010002706.1:52500-84978 GCA_034096865.1 Theodoxus fluviatilis | reverse complement strand
AGTAACGGTCTTTATCAACACAGAAGTATTCGGCGTGATTTTTTTCCGTTATGTAGGAAGAGAAGTACGACTAATGATAGTTATGTCAAGGAGGTAAACAATGTAAAAAACAGAGAAACCTTCGGGTTCTGTCTAATGAAAAGTAGGGCATAGCTGTGAACCAAAAAAACGAATCATGGTCCTCAAAAAAGAAGTGGAGTGACAGGAGTGTGTAGGACGTATTACGTCTGGCAGTTCAGTGAAAAAATAAGGGGAAGAAAATAAAAAATGGATTGGGAGGATAATGAAGAGGAAGGAAAGGAGACGGTTAATGGGGGTAAAAAGGAGGAGGCGGCCTGTGATAACAATCTAGTGACGTATAGTATACCTCTGATCCCGTATCAGGAATAGGTTTAATGCACTTTAGTAAGTTTGTTGCCACGCTATGCTGCGATGCTCAAATACGAGTCAATAGCTACAAACCGGATTAGTACTTAGATGACAATTAGAGTAAGGGGGTTTGTTGAAAAAGGTAATCCACAGCCATTATTCAGCTATTTAAATAACCAGAAGCCACATCTAAGACGGACTGGGGCGGGAAAAGACTAGTTCGCCGAAACGAAACATATACGGAAGTAAGAAAGAAGAGGTAAAAATTAAAAGGAGGACTAAATTGATAGCACGTAATTTCGCGTGAAGAACGATAATCATGCCAGATCCCAACGTGAAGGGGGGTAGGGGTGACGTCTCGAAGACTCAGTTCCGCGAGCTTCGTCAATCTTGTCGCGATGTGCCCGGGAGAGCTCGGCAAGATAGCTGAGCTTAGTCGCTTGAATTAGGGTGTATGGGTGGGAGTGTCGAGGGAGCACCTGTGTAAGCTCAATAGTACGTGACAGTTGGTATGGTAATATTTTCTAAGTACCAGAAAATACATGTATTAATGAGGGGAGGTTGTGGCAGGTGGGTTGGGTGGATGGGACACCAACACAACCTTTTCTACTGAATTTAATTAGTTTCAACCGGTAAGCTTTCTATAGAATGAAATGAGATAATAACAAAAAAGGGGAGAAAAACTTTTTTTGGGGAGGGGATAACATTTTCATATTTGGGGGAAACAACCGTTATTATATTGTGTTGGCAGAGGAGGTCAAGAACTGGTGATGGTGCGAGCTATGGAGGCTGCTTCCTGAGATTTGCCGATGGTCCAAAGGTCTGTGTTGCTAAATGAAGATGTCTTCATTGTCTCTCCTGATATATTACCGTTACATATTAGGTTAAAGAAGGAGGCACACTTGTCTGGTACAAGTCGCTAAAAGGTGTGGGTTCTTTACATAGACCTGGCTGTGAATCATGTCCCTGAACGGTGGTGTTGGTGACCTAAATGACAAAGTGTCGATCTATGACATGGTCATATGGATCATCAAATAGTAGCATGGATCTAAAGAACAAAAAGGGGGGGCCTGCACAAGAGAGCTTCCAAAACACTGGTTCTGAACACTGGGGCAAGATCCTATCTCGTTGTTAGAGCGCGGTGAGATTCACACTCGGAACGAACGAAAAAAGGATGAAAAGCCTGAAGCAAACGTCCTCATCATAAGAAAGATCTCCACGTTGGAGAAGTCTGCCTGTTATCTGAACAAAAATGCGTATAAGCGGTAAGAAAGAGTATAAGACTCGCTAAGTTCTCTGACTACTTATCAAAGGTCATCGAATTCTGAATAGTGCCAACCTGCCTATCGCAAAGTGATCATTGATCTGGTACTCATCTCGTACAAAACAATTTAAGGCTCCCAGACTTACAAAATAGGTCTTCGTGCACTTTTAAGGTTTCAATGTTTTCTATGAATGAGGGGATTAAATCAAAATAGAAAAAAATAAGTGTGTGGGGTCCATAAGTGTAAAAAATTAAGTATGTCATTAAGACCGACTCTTAAAAGGTAGTGACCTTCTGACAAACCCGAACTCCGCCGCCAAAAGGTCGCTTCAAGCGCAAGAAAGACTCATAATCTATTCTTTCCTCTTCGTTTCTCAATAATCCTGAATGGATATTGCCCTCCACGAAGCTTAGGGTATGGAATTATAATTGACTTGACCTCATACAACCTTATCGAGAAAAAAGAAGAAACAATATTCCGACACGACTAAAGTCCACAGAGTAGTCATGACGTAGGCGGAGGGGTTTTAACGGAAACCTAGAGTGCAGAATCCAAAAGAGCAAACAGTGATCCAGGGGGTGGAAAAGCGCTATACCTTTTTTTCCGCATATTACGACAATCAGGTTCGTGATTTCGTTAGAAATCCAAGGTGCCGCAACAAAACCATAACTCCAAGTGACACCAAGTGGTTTAAGAATCCCCTTAAAAAACCAAGGCCCAAGACTAACAAAAAAAACACCACACCCCACCACAACCCCCATCACTCTCTACCCACTCACGTACATACTTGACTCTGTGTTAAATCTATTGGTCTATTAAGTTTGTCATCTTACTTTTTAAGATCTTAATTGCATGTGGTTTAGACTACTGAGTCTGGATGACTCCATGTCTTAAACTTTTGTTTTGTATGTTTATTTTTGTATATATGTATAATTTCCTTATTTACTGGTCTGCAACAAATTTATAGAAAAAAACTCTATGTGGAAAGTGGCGTCTTTAATAAATTAAATTTTTTTTTTTTATTATTATTTTTTTATTATTCACAAATTATTAATTATTAAAGATTGTAATAAGGCGAAGGGGCACCTGCCATACAAATCATTGCATTAAAGTAGACTATGTACATGGGGTTGGTTTTTATAACGAGCGGGAGGTGGCTTGTACTAGGGATGAAAATCCCAACTTCTTCACTAGGCCAAGGGGCAGGGAACAGTCTACGTATGTTCCACCTATCAGTAATAAGGATGTGGTGAAAGCATATGCTGGTTCGAAGAATATCTCCGTGTAAAAAATGCCAGAAGGTCTGGAGGGAAAAGACCTTAATTCGTCACAGCATGCGGTTCCTTCACACAGCCACAGGATGCAACAAAGAAGCTGACATTGCTCCGAGAACCATTGGATCCAACTTCGTTTTTCACAGTGGGAATCAAACAGTCTGGCTTGTAGGATTTGTCTGACCTTCTACTCACTATAACATACATGACAAGGTGACAAGAAAAGCTGTACTTGTCAGTGAACATGACTCTTGAAAAGTTTTCATTTGTCCAGTACTTTTTATCACAGAACTCACTACATCCTCTGTTTTCTCTGGCCTTCAATCACAAATGTTTTTTGTTTTTTTTTGTTAGTTGTACTGGCATGGAAATATTTCTCCAACAACCTTGTCCCCACTGTGTTAGAAGAACACTGAATGCCATCTGCATACTTCATTCTTTTCAGCTTTAGAGAAGTGGTTCTCCGCTTTCATAGAGATGCTCAGTTGAATAAACTATCATCTCTTAAAGTGCTTAATCTCTATCTACTGCTTCCTTTGCAAGCAGCAACAGTCTCATGGATTCTGTACTTCCTAATGATTTGTACAACAGCTATTTCGAATGCACCAATCCTCTCAAGGCCAATGTGAATGTAATGTGATAATTCCTTGACAGTTAATGTTTTTATTCCATGCTAAGTGATTAGTAGATGTGGACAATTAAGTGGGCTAAAAATTACAAAAGGTGTTTGTAATTGTGTCACATTTATAATTATTTCATAATCATTAAGTTATTGTATTCTCATAGAGTAACATTGTTATGATACAAATAGGAAAATGCAATATCTGATGGAATAAACTGAAAATACTGGAGGGAATAAACCTAGTGCTGCCTACTTTTTCCCCCCAACTGCTGTATATATTGC
Source organism: Theodoxus fluviatilis (assembly GCA_034096865.1). Taxonomy (NCBI): domain Eukaryota; kingdom Metazoa; phylum Mollusca; class Gastropoda; order Cycloneritida; family Neritidae; genus Theodoxus; species Theodoxus fluviatilis. The sequence goes on along the minus strand of JAWQFJ010002706.1, from coordinate 81,166 downwards.
AAAATCTGATTTGGGAGCTGCCTCATATCTCTGAGGAACCAATGTTATAGTTGAATTCGTTCTGCTCTTTAACTCTTAAGGTCCTGTAAGCCATTCCCCAGTCCTGTAGGATTATGCAATTTGTAGGAAAAAAATCAGTAAAGTAAGCAAGAGCCAAGTGGGGTGGGTGGCTATGGGTGGTACAGGATTGAGTTGGGTGGGCAGTAATGGGCGGTACAGGATCCTAAGAGTTAAGTCACCACAACTGCTGCACTTTCCCCCTGGAAAGTCAATAGAATCAAGAAGCATCTCTGTGCCCCAGCATGAAATCTTTCTGCTCTGCAATGCTGAACAGCACAATTACTTCCACAAACATCACAGATGCTAGGACATTGTCGCAAGCCGGACCAGCTCGTTTTACTGAAAGGTCAAAGGTCATGGGGAATTCACTATGATCCACTTGTGACACTCTCTCACACAGTCATTCCATCAAAGACAAACACAAGACAGAAAGACGGTGAGGTCATAGGTCAAATTGTCAAAATATTTTATTACCATGCCAGGGTGATGGACAAATGAATCAACGTTAACGGGAGGGATAAATCAAGAAACAGCAACAATACTCATACTCATGATCATATAAGAGAACATAATCCTCAGGGCGGCGTTAGGTCTTGATGTCGTTTTCGCCGGTGCGGGCAATGGTTTGCAGGCACATTTATAGTTTCTGCACAGACGTGAGTGAACTTGGTCATTTTCCAGCCAATCGCAGGACCCCCATATAAGACAAAGCTCCTCCCTCGTCATGTCTCCAGTAGCGTTCTCCTTTCCAACTAATGGAAAACACTTTTCCGCAAACCTGGGCATGGAAACTTTCGACTAAGCTACGGCTGGCGGAACCATGATATTTCACTATCATCTATGGCCGGAGGAGCCATAATAAGTAAATAACTTAATCCAAAAGGGAAAGGGGGTGATCTCGCCACAGACATAATTTGACAAATGATAAATTCCCTTCCAAAAGTCAGAAGCACATTCCACATTTTATTCCAACGGTCAAAGTTAACAACAGCACAGCCATACACATTAACAAAACATTAGTACACTAGACTAAATACAGCAGTTGGTAAGAGGCAAAGAGAATCATTCAATCATTTCAAACACTTGTTTGTGTTCCAGACATGCAAATCTGTAGGAATCTTCACAGTAATTCCAGTATTTGAAGCTCGAGAGTCCAGTGAAGCATGAAATGCTGATCAAGGCCATCTGGGTCGAGGACAGCACTACTGGACCTGCTCTTGAGATGGATCAGGAAGAATGTTTACGATGATCTCTGGTTCCCCATGGCTGACAACCTGGGAAAGGGTCTGACCATTATCCAGAATGGCATCCTTGTAGTTCCACTGCTGTCGATCCTTAGCAACATTGATCACCTCCTCCAGATCTTCCTTCAGCATGCCAATTGGGGCATCCACGTCTAGCTCAGGCTCGTAAGTCATGGTGGAATGGGGTCTCATCACCTTCATGATGATCTTGATCTCACACAAGGTAGGGATAGCCTCCAGGTCTTGTCTGCACAAGGAGAGAGGGATGAATGGATGGATGGATGAATGGATGGATGGATGGATGGATGGATGGATGGATGGATAGTATTTTATGGCCTATCAGCCTTTGTAGGCTATGTAAGGCCATTAAGCATGAACATGACTAGAATTAAATCAAACCAAGTCATGATGTCCCTATTTATTCGCCTCTTACGAATCGCGTAGGGAGACGAGGTGGGTCAATTCTAACCCCGAACCGGGGGGGGGGGGGGGGGGGGAGGGGGGGGGGGGGGGAGAGAGAGAGAAGGAAAGCCGTGGATGTGGGGTATATTGGCAATGCAGATTTGTGAGTGGCTGGTGGAAATTTGATAATTTTATTAGCGATTAGATGGTAGTGATGGTAGTGGTTGGTGGTTGTTTGGTATTTGATGGATAAGTTTGGTGGTGGTGGTAGTGGTTGGTGGTTGTTGGTATTAGTTGGATAATTAGTTGGATAATTTTGGTTGTGGTGGTAGTGGTTGGTGGTTGCTTGGTATTAGATGGATAAGTTTGGTGGTGGTGGTAGTGGTTGGTGGTTGTTGGTATTAGTTGGATAATTAGTTGGATAATTTTGGTTGTGGTGGTAGTGGTTGGTGGTTGCTTGGTATTAGATGGATAAGTTTGGTGGTGGTGGTAGTGGTTGGTGGTTGTTTGGTATTAGATGGATAAGTTTGGTGGTGGTGATAGTGGTTGGTGGTTGTTTGGTATTAGTTGGATAATTTTGGTTGTGGTGGTAGTGGTTGGTGGTTGCTTGGTATTAGATGGATAAGTTTGGTGGTGGTGGTAGTGGTTGGTGGTTGTTTGGTATTAGTTGGATAATTTTGGTGGTGGTGGTAGTGGTTGGTGGTTGCTTGGTATTAGATGGATAAGTTTGGTGGTGGTGGTAGTGGTTGGTGGTTGTTTGGTATTAGTTGGATAATTTTGGTGGTGGTGGTAGTGGTTGGTGGTTGTTTGGTATTAGTTGGATAATTTTGGTGGTGGTGGTAGTGGTTGGTGGTTGTTTGGTATTAGATGGATGATTTTGGTTGTGGTGGTGGTAGTGGTTGGTGGTTGTTTGGTATTAGTTGGATAATTTTGGTGGTAGTGGTTGGTGGTTGTTTGGTATTTGATGAATAAGTTTGGTGGTGGTGGTAGTGGTTGGTGGTTGTTTGGTATTAGACGGATGATTTTAGTGGTGGTAGTGATTGGTGGTTGTTTGGTATTTGATGGGTAATTTTGGTGGTGGTGGTAGTGGTTGGTGGTTGTTTGGTAGGGATAATGTTGGTGGTGGTGGTGGCAATGGCGATGGTTTTTGGTTGTTTGGTATTTAATTGATGATTTTGGCGGCGGCGGCGGTGGTTGTGGTGGATGTTTTTGGTGGTGGTGGTGGTGGTGGTGGTTGGTGGTTGTTTGGTATTTAATTGATGATTTTGCTTGTGGTGGTGGTGGTGGCGGTGGTGGTGGTGGTGGTAATGGTAATGGTTGGTGTTTGTTTGGTATTTGGTGTTTGAGTGGTGGTTGGCAGGTGGTTGATGGTTGGACCTAGGCTGTTTGTTATTTGATTCACTGGTAGTCGGTGGTTATTTGATATATGATTAGGTGTTGTTTGGTTGTGGTGGTTGTGTGGCATTTGATGGCTGATTAGGTGGTGGTTGCACATGGTGTTGGTTGGTTGGTTGGTTTTGCATTGGTGGTTGTGTGGTGGTGGTTGCAAAAATTGGGGCCATGGTTGAATGCATTCTTACAGTGGTAAAAGTCAATAGCTGGTGGTGGGTGGGTGAGGAATAGTGATGATTGAGTGGAAATGGCAGTATTAGGAGAAAAAAGCAGCAACAACAGTGGTTGTTGTTTCCATTATCATTATCAGCATATTTGTGTTAATTGTTATTATATTGATCACATATGCTCATCATCACATCAGGATCATCATTACCACCACCACCACCACCACCACCACCATCATTTCAATTTAACTTAGCTCATCATTTATCATTGGAGATTTTATTGGAAGTCAAAGCTGGGTAGCAGCCTTAAGCTTCAGCTAGAGTCAGAAACCAAACTAGAACTGTCAGAGGCCTCATCCATCGACTGCAAAGCTTTGGTGCTGTGTCCATGTTTTCCCGGTATGATCAAGGGAAAGATAAAAGTGGTGGAAGTGAGAAGGGTGTGGAGTAGGGCTGTGAATGGCAGGAATTACACAATCGAAGGGTTAAATGTGAGGGTGTCTGTGTTTAATGGGTGCATGCGTATTTATGTGGTGAGAATGCTGGGGGGGGGGCGGGGGGAGGGGGGGGGGAATGGAGGAGACACAATGGTGAACGTAGATATACGTTCTTGTGTGCATAAATTACTTTTGCCTGTGCTCACCCACATCACAAACGACAACTACAGCTGGCAGATCATTACACTCAAAATCACGGAATCTTCATTTGAATCTGCAGCTTTGGTTAAGAATTAACTGTCCTTTTAATTCTCCACCAACTTCACTGGACACCAGCACAGGTACTGTGATCATATGCAAAACCCTTTGAAACTGATGAAAACGGCATGTTTTGATCATGAAGAAGAGAAACAAAGAAAGTGAAATTGAAAGTTTATAAACATTTGAGAATCCAGCAGTGGCCATCTATATCTCATATGAAACACTTCAGAGTACCACTGAAGACAGCTTTGACATCTAACCATACGTTGCCAGCTTATCATCTCAGAGTTGGGTAAACAAGAGGCAATCGACACATTCTGTCTGACTGTACTGATACTCACCGGTCAGCCATACTGGGATTTCCTCTGCTTTCTCGTCCACTGACAGCAAAGCTGACAGTCGGGCTGCTTCCCTGACTGAGGTACCGTCAGTTTTGTTTACACCCGAAGGCCCGAGGAAGGATTCCTATTCTTCTCCTCCCGTGTTTTACTTCGTCGTCAGATGACTGGGTTTGACTTCGAAAAAAAGTTCAGTAGCTTCGATTAATTCCATTAAATGCCAGTAGGGAAAACCCACACTAACTCAACAAGAGTTGTGTCCCCTGGACACCACCTACACGTACTTGAAATGGCAGAGCTTATAAATAATATTATGAGATTGAGGGAAGTTTTCCTCCCACGTATCTAGGTGGCCTGTAATTGCAATTGATACGGGTACTTAGTCCTCAAGGTTTTCATTGTTTAGTGGACTGTTGCGGGGTGTTTCATTCATCCTGACTGTGTCTGTGCTAAAAATAAAACAAGCAGGAAATTTGAGTTCCTTTTTTAATTTAAAGTCTCTCAAATCTCACTTAACAGTTTAAAAAAATTCTTAATGTGAGGCAAAGGCATTGATTCCTTCATCCCTTCAGGGCTGAAGAATACACAGTATCAGATCTGATCCAACTATAGACGCCACACAAAATTTTAAAGTGTATATAGGCCTCATAGAATTGCTAAGAAGAGGAATTCCTATAAAAATTATCTCTTTCATTTTCCACAACTGCAAATCTTAAAATTAATCAAGCAGGCCTTTGCTTGCAGATGTTCAGATCATATACAACATATAGAAACAGGCTGAAACAATAAAAGCACATTAACATCATGGAGCATGTCTTTATATTTCTTTTTAAAGTCTGCATACTGCATTAAGTAGTAATCAAGTAGCTAGGCAGAATGTTGATGATGGTCTCTGCCTTTCCAATGATGACTGTGTGGGAGACTCCATCCTCACTGCTCAGCTCCACTGCATTGTGCATCCACTGCTGCCTGCATTGATGGGGAAAAGCCACTTCTGCCTGCATTGGGGAAAAGCCACTGCTGCCTGCATTGGGAAAAAGCCGCTGCTGCCTGCATTGGGGAAAAGCCACTGCATTGTGCATTCACTGCTGCCTGCATTGGGGAAAAGCCGCTGCTGCCTGCATTGGGGAAAAGCCGCTGCTGCCTGCATTGGGGAAAAGCCACTGCATTGTGCATTCACTGCTGCCTGCATTGGGGAAAAGTCACTGCATTGTGCATTCACTGCTGCCTGCATTGGGGAAAAGTCACTGCATTGTGCATTCACTGCTGCCTGCATTGGGGAAAAGCCGCTGCTGCATGCATTGGGGAAAAGCCGCTGCTGCCTGCATTGGGGAAAAGCCACTGCTGCCTGCATTGGGGAAAAGCCACTGCTGCCTGCATTGGGGAAAAGCCACTGCATGCTGCCTGCATTGGGGAAAAGATACTGCATTGTGCATTCACTGCTGCCTGCATTGGGGAAAAGCCGCTGCTGCCTGCATTGGGGAAAAGCCACTGCTGCCTGCATTGGGGAAAAGTCACTGCATTGTGCATTCACTGCTGCCTGCATTGGGGAAAAGCCACTGCTGCCTGCATTGGGGAATAGCCACTGCATTGTGTATTCACTGCTGCCTGCATTGGGGAATAGCCACTGCATTGTGCATTCACTGCTGCCTGCATTGGGGAAAAGCCGCTGCTGCCTGCATTGGGGAAAAGTCACTGCATTGTGTATTCACTGCTGCCTGCATTGGGGAATAGCCACTGCATTGTGCATCCACTGCTGCCTGCATTGGGGAAAAGCCGCTGCTGCCTGCATTGGGGAAAAGCCGCTGCTGCCTGCATTGGGGAAAAGCCACTGCATTGTGTATTCACTGCTGCCTGCATTGGGGAAAAGCCGCTGCTGCCTGCATTGGGGAAAAGCCGCTGCTGCCTGCATTGGGGAAAAGTCACTGCATTGTGTATTCACTGCTGCCTGCATTGGGGAAAAGCCGCTGCTGCCTGCATTGGGGAAAAGCCGCTGCTGCCTGCATTGGGGAAAAGTCACTGCATTGTGTATTCACTGCTGCCTGCATTGGGGAATAGCCACTGCATTGTGCATCCACTGCTGCCTGCATTGGAGAAAAGCCGCTGCTGCCTGCATTGGGGAAAAGCCGCTGCTGCCTGCATTGGGGAATAGCCACTGCATTGTGCATCCACTGCTGCCTGCATTGGGGAAAAGCCGCTGCTGCCTGCATTGGGGAAAAGCCGCTGCTGCCTGCATTGGGGAAAAGCCACTGCTGCCTGCATTGGGGAAAAGTCACTGCATTGTGTATTCACTGCTGCCTGCATTGGGGAATAGCCACGGCATTGTGCATCCACTGCTGCCTGCATTGGGGAAAAGCCGCTGCTGCCTGCATTGGGGAAAAGCCACTGCTGCCTGCATTGGGGAAAAGCCACTGCATTGTGCATTCACTGCTGCCTGCATTGGGGAAAAGCCACTGCATTGTGCATCCACTGCTGCCTGCATTGGGGAAAAGCCACTGCTGCCTGCATTGGGGAAAAGCCACTGCTGCCTGCATGGAGGAAAAGCCACTGCATGCTGCCTGCATTGGGGAATAGCCACTGCTGCCTGCATTGGGGAAAAGCCACTGCATTGTGCATTCACTGCTGCCTGCATTGAGGAAAAGCCGCTGCTGCCTGCATTGAGGAAAAGCCACTGCTGCCTGCATTGAGGAAAAGCCACTGCTGCCTGCATTGAGGAAAAGCCACTGCTGCCTGCATTGAGGAAAAGCCACTGCATTGTTCAGCTCCCCTTCAGTAACCCTATGGCATGTCCATACCCATATTGGGTCTGTATGTCACAACAAAGTGGGGACACACCATGTTGAGAATAATCTTGATGGTGCTGTCATTCGGAGTTGCCTCAAACTCACTCCAGCTGAGAGGGAGGGAAAAGGCCGTCCTAACGATGACATGTGTTTGTCATTCGTAATTCATGTGTGCATTTATTCATCTGTCGTTGTCATCGTTGTCATAATAATTTTTGTTGCCATTGTCATCATCATCATTGTCATTGTTGTTGTTATCATCATCATCAGTGGGTAAAGCTGCAAATAAATGAATGTTTGATAAGGAGAAAAAGTGGATGCCTTACATAGCAGTAGCAAGGACTGCAGGTTTCACACTGGATAAAACCCAGCAGCTGGACTTGGTGTCTGGTTATGAAGCTGTTGTTGCAAAATGAATATGACATGCATGATTTGGTGTTAGCTTTTAGATCTATGTGTAATCACTGGGTTTGAATTATCTGCAATGTAACTTGGAATAAAATGAGGATGAAATATTAACTACAGAGGCAAATAAAAAGATGTGACTTTGAAGATTGAAATTATTCACGACAAAAATCATATTACATCTTCTTGGGTTTGCATGGCAAATGTTTAAATTAATCATAACAGCATTACCCAGAGGTTGTGCTTCAGTAACACCATGAGTTCCTCTGCCGTGTAGTTGGCTCAAGAGACACAAAAGAGTGTGGCACATTACCACACTTACAGGCATTTCAGTGTTGCACGTCCGAGTCATGGTGAAACAGGTGCACTGATAGGTGGTTGGGAAAAACCTCTACAGGACAACTGTATAGAAGTGTTCATTGCAAAAGAGGGGTAGTGTAGAAATGAGATCATAAGATGACAGACACGCTTACTACTAAAGGTGGAACAGTGTTAAAATAAAACAAAAAACGTTTGGGGAGTTTCAATTAGAAATGTTTTTTTACGTTTGATGGTAAAGTGAGACCACATTGGATCATCAAGAGGGAAATGATGGAGACATTAAACATGGGCAAAATGATTCGATGTTGCACAAGTGTGGCTCCATCCACCAAATAACACGACTGGTTAATAATTAAATGCAGTGAATTCAAGCTTTCACAACAGGCTTTGTATGAAAAGTATCTCTGTTGCATCTTCTTCTTTTCTTTCAGATTCGATCTGGTGTTATTATGTTTGTTCCAGAATCCCACAGATTAATATGCATTAACATGATGTAATGTACATATTTTCAGGGGGGGGGGGAGTATAACATCTTCAATCTTGCTGTCACGCTTCAATATATAAAAACTGTACAGATCAAAATGAGTATTTTTTAAATAAGTAATTAAAGTATAGTCAGCAAAGACTGGACAGTGGTTTCATTAAAGGATAGGCGTATACAGACGGGGACACCTCTATATGCCCCCGTCTCTATATGCCCCCGTCTCTATATGCCCCCGTCTCTATATGCCCCCTGTCTGAGTGTGTTCTTCATGGCCACATAGGGTTAGGGTTAGGGTTAGGGTTAGGGTTAGAGTTATAGGGGTCGGCTGCGGAGGGCCGCTATTGCGGGATTTTTTTGGTAACAAAAGTTCTTAAGACAATTTTGATTCTTTTGTCCTAAAACGCCTAAAATACAAAAAACTTTTGTAACTTTTTTTTTTTAACTTAAAAATTTTTTCGCTTTTTTTCTATTGCGGGGGGCCGCTATTGCGGGATTTTTTTTTGGTCAAAAATTCTTAAGGCCATTTTGATTCTTTTGTCCTAAAACGCCTAAAAAACCATATAATGTTTGTTACTTTTTTTGACGGGGGCATATAGAGACGGGGGCATATAGAGACGGGGGCATATAGACACGCACCCATACAGACTGAGATAACTATAACGTTGTCTGCCTCTGTGTGTGCGCGCACGCGCGTGTTTGCGACCTTTCCTCCGCGCCCCCCCCCCCCCCCCTCGCGCTCTCTCTCTCTCCCTCTCTCTCTCTCCTCTCTCTCTCTCTCTCTCTCTCTCTCTCTCTCTCTCTCTCTCTCTCTCTCTCTCTCTCTCTCTCCTTTCACGTGCGCGCGCGCGCGCACACACACACACAGTGACACACACACACTCACACACACACACACACACACACACACACACACACACACACACTGAGTGCGGAGTTTCACCAAAAAAAGAAAAGAAAGTGCAAACGCTGTCCCACATGACGATGAATAGTGAAAAGATTACGCGACCTCCCGCGGTTCAAGCAATCGGGAATTTCCCAAATCTCACCAATATCATCAGAGTTAGGTCCCCTGATAAGATCGCCATCACGATCATCTCTACCGCTGGTATCCCGACTCTGTGGCGATGAAATCGACCAAAAACACAAATGCACGCCTCACAATGGCAAATGGATTTGTTGCGTTCATACTCTTGATGTGTTTGTATTTTACTCTGACCACAAATGGCCCCTTCAACTTGATAACCAGAACAATTTTTGTTTGCAAGTGTTTGCTGGCTTTACTGCTGTGCTCCGCTTTCGCTGTCTACATCTTCACATTCGGGATCCCGCCTCTGAAGGTACACAAGCTTTGATTAGGCATGAATTTATGCTTTGATAATAAGAAAACACTAAGAAGCAACCGTTTTGTGGTAATGAATGGAACGAACGTTGTGTAATACACCTTAGCACTAACAAAAGGTCGCAACCGAAGAGAAATGCTGTTGCAAATCACTCAGCACATACGATTGTGAAATAGTTGTAAGCATCTTAGCATGTTTTTGTCTCTCCTCAGATTAGGGATGCAGCCAGAGGAGTATTTTTCTGTGCCGTTGCCACATTCTTCTTCCACATCATCGCAACGCTGTATGGCGCAGCTTTTACTGAGTGAGTAGATTTTACTGATCGAGATGCGGGATTCACCAGTTAGCAACCACTAGCAATCCATTCTACATCCATTGTTCTCACCTCCAGTTGCTTTTCTTTCGATGAGTGGAATGTGTTAAATGTGCCAGTGTTAGAATTTTTTCTCTCAAAGTAAATGATAATGATACTTAAATTTAAATAAGACCTTAACATACTGGAGACATGCGCTTGTTCACATGGGCATACTTGCACATATCATGCATGGGTGGTTATTCGTATTATACCAGAATCCTGCATATTGTGCGAAGATAATAATGCTTAAAGACTCCTAGACTCTTCCCAGAATCTCTGTTATTAAACTTCATACTTTTTTGTTGCTGTTGATCAGCTTCTTCATGGATGTAACATTCCAATGGAATTCTTCCATTTCAGACATTCAAAGACTATGATAAAACTGCAGTCATTTGCTTACTAGCAGAGGTGCCTGGTCTTTGACCTGGATGTGATATTTAACGGCATGGCAGGTTATTGCACAACTAAACATGAATGTGGTCAGATTTGAGCCTGCTCCCTTGTTGTTCCACCATCTCTTGTGCCTTCTCATGATGCTTGTGTTGAGTACATGGAGCAGCTAGGCCTTGCCCCTGGTATTGCTGAAGGCTATTTCTAGCTCTAATATTTCCACTTTGGGGCTTGATTTGCAAAGGACTATGGTGTGCCAGTTGGATGAATACATTGGAAAGACAAAAGTTGTCTCCTATTCCATACATGTGCAATCAATAAGCCCTACATCCCCATCACACACACACACACACACACACACACACACACACACACACACACACACACACACACACACACACACACACACACACCCTCACCCTCACCCTACCCCACCCACCCCACCCCAATACCATGATGGCCTGTCATTAATTTAAAAAAAATATAGTATGGCCACTCTCTGAGCCTAATTAATGATATATACATGTATTCATCAAAGTGGTCAGCTGTCACCCTAGGTAAATGATAAAACATCCTCAGGTTTCTCACCATATGAAACTATACTGTCATTTTGCCAATATGATAGGTGCAAGGACAATATATCCTCCTTTGCAGCAAAGTTGCCGAGACCTTCCACTTTGCCTTGGTCCTGACTGCCACTACAGTGGTCCCCATCTGTCTCCTCAAAGATTCCGACACAGACATCACGACCTTCCTGCACAAGTTCTCTAATGGAAAGTGAGTCCCGACAGCTTCTTGCAGGAATCTTGATGGCTGTTTGCAAATATAGGCGTGCTGCTGTTCCTCTCACTTTCAGATACATGAATTGTTAGAGATTTTTGGGTACCTCTCAAAGAGGGTTCATATGCAAGTGTGAGTTAAATTTTGATCATCACTGAATTCAAAATCTATGTCTTTGATGCACACTTCCATGGTTTGAGAGGAAAAAATCCTTAGTAATTACATTTTGCCCAAGTGACATGTTACTGAAGGAAAGAGTTATTTCCCTTGTATTTCGCAAAATCTCTCCCCCATCCACATGTACATTTTTGGTACACAAAATGCTTTCATCTTTTTCATTAACTCTTTATCCTGGTTTGATATAATTTATTTACATGTTTGCTTCACTGCATATTTAAAGAAATGTTGTAAAACATTTTCATTGCAATTTAAACTGTCTGCAACAAATGTGTGAACATTTTGGAATTTGGAAAGCAGTACATCACTAAATTGCTTGCAGTCTGAGAAATTTAATACTAACCTTGTCATCAAAGAGACCTTCATCACTTTTATTATCAACTGTTCTTTGTGTGTGTGTCACTGCTGTCATCCCCCTCCTTCTCCTCCTCATCATCATCATCAGCAGCAGCAGCAGCAGCATCATCCCAGCACAGACCTATCGTTCTTCCATCATTGCTGACAGTTCTGACCATTACAGACTGGGACTGGGGCCAGAGTCAGTGGCTGGGGTGATGGCAGGCTGCAGTCTTCTTGGGGCCTGGCTTGGCGCCTTCCCCATCCCCCTGGACTGGGACCGACCCTGGCAGGTAGGATGTCTCTCTTCCTCTGGCATTTCAACAGAGGTGTCAGATGCTTTTCAAAGTCTCCATGTCCAAGAGGCTAGAGCTGTTTTTGCTTCAGGTAGACTGTTGGTCACATCTGCTGCTTTTGCTTTTGCTGCTGTGTAATTTTTCACTGTTCCTTTTCATGTCTTCTACAAGTCTTGAATAAGCTGCAACTCCTCCCATCCCAGTCAAATCCACTCTCTTCTTTCTACCTGCGTACACTGTATCTCTGACGTGAAACGATGGATGACCCTGAACAAGCTCCAACTCAATGACTCAAAAACTGAAGCACTCCTGGTGGGCGGCAGAGGCGAATCGGATCAGGCCCTCAAACTAACCATTGGTCACAGTGACATCGTCTTCTCTCAGTCTGTTAGAAATGTAGGCGTCATGTTTGATGATGATCTGTCAATGAGATCTCATATCAACAAAGTCTGTCTGTTAGCATATTATGAGTTAAGGAAAATTAGTACCATTTGTCATTATCTTTCTCAGCAGGCCACCAATACGCTCATCACATCACTTGTTCTGTCGCGTTTCGACTATGGAGACTCTCTTCTCACTGGCATCCCTGACACTCTGCTTAAACTCCAGAAAGTTCAGAATTGCACTGCTAGGCTAGTTTTTCGATGTCCCAAGCGTACCCTTGTCTCATCACTCCTACATACACTTCACTGGCTCCCCATCTCTCAGAGGATAGATGATAAACTTGCTACTTTGTGCTTCAAGGCTATCAACAACACCACACCACACGCTCTTACAGAAATTCTTACAGTCTACACGCCCTCCAGATCTCTTCGCTCAGCTGCTGACTCTAGAATGCTTAAGGTCCCCCGCCGTAGCAAGAAAACTCAAGGACAGCGAGCCTTCTCCTATATTGGACCTGTAACCTGGAATAGTCTCCCTCTCTCAGTCCGTCATTCTGACACTGCCCCAGTTCAAAAGTGCTCTAAAGACCCACCTCTTCCGATCCGCCTTTCCCGCTGAGCTGCTTTGCCTTACTTGACCTTGCCTACAAGTGCTGTGTATATTGTATATTTTGTTCTATTGGACTTTAGTTTTTGTTTTGTTTATGTATGTAGTGTGTGAGTTTTTGTGGGAATGTGGTGTTGAGCGGTTGTATGAGTGTTGATTCTTTGGATTGTAAATGCCATGAGCTTGCCTGTCAAGGGAAGGTATGTGCGTAAATAAACTATATTATTATATTATAAGTGCAAAAGTTGCTAGTTTTACTGACTTCCTCCAACCCTCACTGCATCCTTCAACCCTCGTTTTCTGCCACTAGCTCAGGACTGTGTTGTCACTACTGATGTTTTTATTAGTATTACTGCAGCTACCAGTATCCACCAACTTAGCCCTCCTCTTGCCTCCTCAGTTCCTACCCTTCTCCTGTAAATTCTCCTAGCATTGTTGCTGTTATTCAGAATCTCCTGAATGTGTGTACTACTACTGGCACTGCTGCCTCTGCAGCTATTCTTCTACATTAGAGACAGTTGTACTCCCTTGGTGATGAAGAATGATGTTTATGGAAGTGAACTGAGGACCAAAATAGAAATATTTGGATTGATGCACCTTCAGAGAGACAATTCCCCTGTGGGATGGGGGTCAGAATAGACCCATGGTGTCACCTTATTCGATTGGCAAGAGGAGAATAAATAGAGACATCACGACTTGATTCACATTTACTCAGAACTATTCTAGTAATTTTCATGCTTAATGGCCTTATATAGCCTACAAAGGCTGATAGGCCATAATACTCCATCCATCCATCCATCCATCCATCTATCCATCCATCCATCCATCCATCCATCCATCCATCCATCCATCCATCCATCCATCCATCCATTCATTCATTCATCCATCCATCCATTCATCCATCCATCCATCCATCTATCAGAGAGACAAACCTGTCATGAGCTTTCACAGTTTATGTATCCCTGTTTTGGAGTTATCAAGTAGTTAACATCAGGTGCAATCATGTCTTTGTTCTCTATAGTTTACCCACACCATCATTCTCTCATTGCCATGCTCAACATGCCTTGACTTGTAAAGTCAGATATGTCCTGGGGTCAAAACACACATGACAGGACCAACTCTGTACTGACCAGTGTGTCTACTTCCAGATACCCAGCTGAACACATCTATTAGTACTGCCTTGATGACATCTCAGTTTTGAACCAGGATGTAAATAAGCATGACATCATGATAGATGCTGAGATCAGCCATGCTAATGCTGTAAGGCACTACAAGCTACACATCTGTTGGAGGTTCTGGCAGGTCACCCATGTGTAAAGGGCGATTAGGATTGCTGATGTCATAGGAGGCACATAGGGCACCCATGCTTGTGACTGATGTCAACATGGTCTGTCATATAGAACTTGACGTGACTGTTCCCCTAAGCAGGAGTGGGATATTACAACAACTACTACTACTACTACTACTACTACTACTACTACGATTATTATCATTATTAACATTAGCATTATCATCCTCATCCTCATATTAAAAAATTGTTATTATTATTGGTGGTGGTGATGTTATTGTTGTTGTTTAAATTTTTTATTTATATTATTATTATCATCATCATCGTCATCATCATAATCATTATTATGTCAGTTGTTGTAATTTTGTATGTGGGTCAAACTGTTTATTACTAAATTTATTTTCTGCTACAATCCTGTGTTTTTCACTGACGTATTATGCAGACTGCAAGACATGATCAACAGATATCAGTCTTTAGCCAGGACTAGATTGCAAAAATGCTCTGTGCTCACTGGCAGAGCCTGTCATCAGATTGTTCCAGCATGATTGTGTAATTCTGTAACTGTTATTGTCATAGTTGTCCTACACACCTCATGCTGTGTCATTGTGTATTGCCAAATTCATCGTCACTGCTTTGTTTCTCAGGTGTGGCCCATCAGCTGTGTGGTGGGAACTCTGCTGGGCTACATCCTGGGTCTCTTGGCATCGGGCCTCCACTACCTGTACCACTACAGGGCTCTCCAGAAGATTAAGATCACATGAGTGCTTTGTTGGAAGGCACGGTCCCTATTGTCCTTTGCTCAGGAGCAACATTTGTGAAGTTGTTGTTTGAACTTGAACCATTGACTGCCATCAACACTCACCTGTGTGTGGACTTGGAATGGCTGAAATGCTGGAATCTCTATGGAAAAATAGTCCTGGTGTTATGTGTAAAAGAAGAATTCCTGTGTTGGAGTGAGTTTAAACCTGGAAGTTTGTCATTGGGGTGCTTCAGGTGATTAACTTAAATGTGGAGTGAATATATATATGCACTTGTATTTAGCCTGGATCTTTATGTCTGCATGCATTTCCCTGCCACCAGCCCCACTCCCACCCCTACCCCACTCCCACCCCTACCCCATTCCCACCCCTACCCCACTGCCACCCCTACCCCAACCCACATTTCCCCACCACTTAACCATGAGTTTTATTTAGGAAAAGAATAATTGTGTAGGACAGCTGCACCACGGTTTTGTTTTTGTGCCTAAAGCAGGGAGTGAGAGTGTTTGCATGGACTCTTTCACCAAACCCAGCTCCTGCAGTCATTGAAGTAACCACGCCCAGCTCCTGCAGTCATTGAAGTAACCATGCCCAGCTCCTGCAGTCATTCAAGTAACCAAGCCCAGCTCCTGCAGTCATTGAAGTAACCATGCCCAGCTCCTGCAGTCATTGAAGTAACCAAGCCCAGCTCCTGCAGTCATTGAAGTAACCAAGCCCAGCCCCTGCAGTCATTCAAGTAACCATGCCCAGCTCCTGCAGTCATTGAAGTAACCAAGTCCAGCTCCTGCAGTCATTGAAGTAACCATGCCCAGCTCCTGCAGTCATTGAAGTAACCATGCCCAGCTCCTGCAGTCATTGAAGTAACCACGCCCAGCTCCTGCAGTCATTGAAGTAACCAAGCCCAGCCCCTGCAGTCATTGAAGTAACCAAGCCCAGCTCCTGCAGTCATTGAAGTAACCAAGCCCAGCTCCTGCAGTCATTGAAGTAACCAAGCCCAGCTCCTGCAGTCATTGAAGTAACCATGCCCAGCTCCTGCAGTCATTGAAGTAACATCGCCCAGCTCCTGCAGTCATTGAAGTAACCATGCCCAGCTCCTGCAGTCATTAAAGTAACCAAGCCCAGCTCCTGCAGTCATTAAAGTAACCATGCCCAGCTCCTGCAGTCATTGAAGTAACCAAGCCCAGCCCCTGCAGTCATTGAAGTAACCATGCCCAGCCCCTGCAGTCATTGAAGTAACGTAATCTGAACCTTGCATGCCCACAATCATCAAGCACACGGTCTGATTAGCTCCCCATCTTTGTTGCGAGTCTCTAAGGAGAATGATTAGCCATTGTACACTCTAAAATGCATTTGACCAGTCATAGGTCAGTCTGTCACCACAGCAGTTAGCAGTCAGCCCATCTAGGAGAGCCACATGGTCATTGTTCAAAACTTGCAGTGAGAATGGGCTTATGGACAAATGTATGCTTCAGTGCTAGAAAGAGAGGGTGTGTGTGTTGTCTAGAGTGCTTCCAGAGTAGTTGAGACTGTTGATGTTTACATGCCATGAATGTTGGTCTTGTCGAGTGCCACAGTTCAACTGCATTGCACAAAATTATTTCATGTTTTACAGTATGACAGTACTTTGGTAACGACTGCATCATGAAATACTGTCCGTTTTGTGAAGTACTTGCAACAAAACAAAACTGAAAGATACTGCGTCTATTTTGTGAAGTCATTGGAATATAACAAAACTGAAAGATATTGTGTCTGTTTTGTGAGGTATTTGCGATAAAATAAAACTGAAAGATATTGTGTCTATTTTGTGAGGTATTTTCAATAAAACAAAACTGAATGATACAGCTGTTCATGACTCGCTGGAATGTCTAATACATGTAGTATTAGGGTCAACAATGGTTCCTTGATTCCAACATGAATGTTATCATTTTGATTGACCCAGGCTCCCAACACTTGGACATTATTAGTTGATGAAGATAAGGGCAATAATTATTTATATGTTAATGGCATTTCACTGTAGCGTATGGATATGGCTGGATGGGTTAAGTGGTTGAAAGGGAGAAAATCCATTTACTGAACAAATGACAGAATCATGAGAATGGTCAAGATACTCCAATGAGACAGAACACAAAAGCCATGATGTGAAAATTGTTACCAAAAACAAAGATCGTATATGAGACCTTTGCTGAAAGTCATATTCAAATCAAGATTCATAGAAATTGCAAGGGGATGTGGTATTTAGAAAGTTATCTGCAGCCTGAGGCAAGGCTAGCCACCAACCATTTGACAATCAATGAAATATTTGGCCAAGGGTTATGTCATACAAATCATGACAAAGTGGATGGAGGTACTCCGAGTCTGAATGCCGTGTGAGCAGACCCTGCAAGCAAAACAGGATTCTCCCTGCTGAGGGGAAGTAGCATCAGCCATTTTCAGCTCCGTGTCAGACTGTCAAACTGTCTGACTCTGTTATGCAGTTTGTTTTAAACAAGACAGAAAACAATATTCAACTAGATAAAACTTTATTGCAAAGCACGTGATATGTTCCCATGATGAAAACTATTTCCTCGGACAACATGCACTGATAAGGCAGGTAAGTGAGAGGCAAGTGGTGCATTACATATTGCAGGCACAAACCCCAAGGGTTTGAATGGTCATGGTAAACAAAAATCCACAGCAGATACAGTGCACCTGTTTGTACGGTGTAAAACTTGCTCTTGGTCTTCAAGCAGGTGAAAAATAGAAAAGCATGCATTGATGTGGCATTATATTCTTTAAAGTAACAATTTCACCCTGGCCTTGAGGTGTTTGGACTTAGTTTACTTGATTTTAACCCATTATGATTGCTTGGCAGAAGGAGAATTTTTATCAGCTCTACATATTTTTACATCTGTTCAACACATTAACAATGCATAGATAATGGTAGAAAATAAACAAGCTAGCCAAAACTACCATACCAAAATGTTTTCTACAATCTGAAATTTTCCCATTAACAAATTAAATTCCTGCACAGAATAATATCTGGTCCAGAAAGTGACTATCATGACACATGTGGCATCCTCCCTCAAAAGGAGATGCACTGCATGTTGCATTTATTGGTAATGGATTGATGCACATATGAAATGTCAGCTTCAAGATTGCACATGGCATCTATGACTACACTGTGCATGTACATAGCAACAATTATCAGAACACTGACATATCCCTGAGATGTTGGAAATGACTGCAAAGATGCAGGAATCACAACATTGAGTCACCTTAGCATAGCTACTTCATGGCAGCTGGTTTTTCAGACAGGCATATACATATACAAGAATATAAGAACCGCTGGCGCTGAACCTCCAGGTTTTGGCATTAAAAAAAAACACAATAAAGCTGTGAGGACCTCAGTAAACCTGGAGGGATAAAAAAATCGAATACAGGGCCCGTATTCACAACGGCGATTTATCTTTTTAACACTCGATTTATCCCCTAGCCCCGCGTTATCTTGATCGGTTAGATAAGGTACGCTCGTCAGAGGATCCTAGGTTGCGCTTTGCTATATATACTGGTTTCCAGCCAAGGGAGAGCGGAACAGGCAGTTGGAATCGTCTGAGTTTAGAGATAAATCGGAGTTAAAATAAATCGCCGATAAATGGTCGTTGTGAATACGGGCCCAGGACGTTTCGTACCCTGGATGTTTCGTACCCTGGTCGTTGTGTACCTCATTTAGTCAATTCGTACCTTTTCTACCCTAACCCTAACTCTACCCCTAGGGTTAAGGTTAGGGTACGAAACAACTAGGTATGAAACGTCCACGGTACGAAACGACCAGCATCGTAAAACATCCTTCTTTCTCCTTCACCAATGTCCAATCTCCTCGAAATTACGTCACGTTATTCGACGTCAAATGATCACGTCACACATTTTGCATTCGGACTCTGTTGTAGCGTTTTCTTGGCAACACCAAAACGTTAAAAAGTCACTTTCTTTTCAAACCTCGATTCAGAAAATTTGATCCATCCAATCGGACCTAATTTCCAGTAAGTGTGCAAAATGTCAAGGAAATCCGTCCAGTAGTTTTTGAGATATCAGCCGTTAAGTTGGGACTGACAGACAGACACACACACACACACAGACAGACAGACAAAGCTGAGAGGACCTCCAGTAAACCTGGAGGGAAAATCACTTGCAAAGTGTTAAGTGGTTTGAGGCCCATGCATGAGTGGCAAGTTACAGTGTAAGACTACACCTTTTTCTAAATACCTTTTTTGTTTAAGCTTCAGGCTTCTGCGCTTCACAAGAATCGCTCCCTCCAACTCAAAAGTGACAAAGATATCCATGTGTGGCATGATCTGTAAGACTGCACTTGGCTTTTTTTTTGAGGCAATAGCTTCCATCATCAACACTTTGCCCACTTCCAAAGACACCACAACAGCTGCGAGGAGTCTCTATCATCAGGCCTTCGGGGAGAAAAGCAAGCACATTTGATCTACTTCTAACAAACTTCTTTCTTGACCTCTAATGTGCATATACGCTGAGCTGGAGTCGTTAGCTGCAATGCTATCACTTTTCGTGCTTCCTGGCTGTGATAGGTTATCGGCAGAGAGCAAATTGCTTGAATCTATGCAAGTGTCCTCCTATTTATCATATGAAATAGCAAATGCTCGGCATGATTCTTAGTCTTTAAACAAAGAACATCTTTTAGACATTCCATCTAATGACTGACAGCATACAAGTCAGTGAGGTGACTCTTCATTAGTTAAGTATTTTCTGTAAGTTACGATTGCAGCATTACATCAGAGGCTTCCATGCATAATTTTGAAATCAAAATACTGGAATGAAGCCTTAGGAGGAATGAGTGTAGGACATCAGATTTAGAATGCTAAAAATGGTGAGTAATCAGAATGTTTATTTTCAATAGAGATTACAGTTTTGTATAAATAACTAATGTATCAATTTGTGCTAAATGCAAGTATTTTCGTGCATCATTCATTTATATTTTTTTAATCTGATTATTGCACAGCACCTCTATTTATGTATGTGGTCCAATTGACTGGTGACTGCACAGATCTGATGCACACAGCCCATATCATGCCTGGCCTCAGTGGGTTTTGCAAGGTTTAGCTTTATCATAGATGGGTGCCTGTGTACTAGAAAAAGGGGCCAGGGGGATGCCTGCAGGACCTATGGAAATATTAAGATAATCTCTGCCAGGAACTCGGCACTAGGGATTCCCAGATGTTTGTAGTTCACAATGATGGAACTACCATCACTTCTACAATCAAATTCCCACACGAAGCATGCAATGAAACTTTTCTAGACACACTATGCTACATATGAACTGACATGTATTAAAAAACTACTAAAAACTACACACTGTTTCAAACAACTGACCTATTACAAATGAAATAAAAAGATTTGGCTATTCAAGTCAAACAATTACAAAGGTATTCCACATTGCATGCCACCGGATCGAGTAGTTTTTATCACATGATGTATACAGAAAGTATTCTGGGCAACAAAGGCAGCACCAATCTTGTTGCAAAACAGCAAATGATTTCCTGAGCTTTGTAGGAGCATCAAGCAAAGGAAAAAGATTATAAGACTTGAAAACAATTCTTCTCAAGTTAAAAAAGGAAAAAAATCTAAACACTGCTGTCACAAATGATTAATCACATATAGCTATTTCACTTATGATGAGGCACATCAGATTTAAACAACAAAAAATCTGATCACGCATGAGAAGGAATGTCAAAAACTGATCACACATCTGATCAGAAACAATTTTTTTAATTGCACGCAAAATTATGCATAAAACAAAGCCTCCATCAGTCCATCAGAACCTGATTAAATCAAACCAAGGCTTGCAAAGCCACTCCTTCACCAACAGGAAAATTACTGAGGACATAATGGGGAGTGGCAATGTGAATGACAATTCCTAAGAAGGCACTATAAAGTTTTCACGATCATTCACCCATAACGCCATGTAACATGCAGTATACCCTGTGACACTTTAAAAAGCAACACACACCAAATGCCTCCAGTGTTATTTGATGGCAGTTTTCCCTCCCTTGAATTCCTTTTCAACTTAACTTTGCTACAAGACAGAAATAGTGGCGGGTACATTCTTAGATGTAAGCAATTTATACGCTCTCTTTTCCCGACCAGGACTGCACTGATCTCCAGCAGTCTGAGTAACTATTCTAAAAGAATTGTAATTGATAAATCATGGTAGCAGTGGATGTAATCTTCTTTGTCTAGAAATGCAAAATTATCTGTAAAATATCTGTAACTTAGTACCTGTAGCTTTTGTAAATGGCCTGAAAGAAATTTTCAAATGGAAATCTATACATTACATAAAAAGCAAACTATGCAACACTAACCTAGCATTTTAAATGCAGGTTGTTGTTTTTTTTCTTGACTGGGGGTGGGGTTTGGAAGGGGGGGGGGGGGGGTTGGATGGGGGGGGGGTTGGAGGAGGGGGGTGGGAGGGATGTGTGTGCATGTAGGGATAAATTCTACCATTTAAACATAAAGACAATATCATGACAATAAGAACAAGTAAATTACAGACATAGACTTTAAAAACTGACATATATGTAAATTCTATTTAAACCTTCTGCACAAGCACTAATACTAAGCTGCAGCTATACTCTACACTTTACACATTAAATGCCATCAAAATGTGTCAGCAAGGAACAAAACCTGTACTGAAATAATTTCTAAAAACCAGCATTCATTATCTTGCAAATAAGTACATATAAGGCTTGTTCAGGAGTACGATTCGATGCATGAGTGCTTCATGTTGGCAATTGAGCGCTCTTTGCCTCTCGTGAACACCTACAGATTTTGTGCTGCGCTTCACTTGTTAAAAGGGAGGTAAATCTTTTGCGCCGCATGTTGTGTTGCTAGACGCTTAGAAAGTGTTTTCTTTGCCACAGACATCGTTTATGCACGTTTAAATATATTCTGCATGAATAAAGTCCACTACTGTGTCATCCTTACTTGCCATTTCTTGCGCATACAGAGCGCTTGGGGCAAATAGTCCCAAAATGATGTTTCTGAGGGTTATTTTGCCATCGACGGCCAGTGTGGGATCGAAGACGCCATTTTGAAAATCGTGTGAATCACCTCGGATCTGTGATGCACAGCGCTGCACAGCGCTGAGTGAATCACGCCCCAAAATTGCTGTTCAGTAGTGAAACACGTGCAGTGCTTTGTAGCCTTGCGCCTCCTGAACAAGCCTCTAGTCACTCTGAAAGTCCTCAAAATCCACATTAACATTTGGTTTTTCTTTTAGATTGGATCTCCCATTCTAAGCTGGGTATAAATGAACTCCCTGCATGATGACAAATTTGATCTCGGGCTTTGTAGCACTTCATAGGAGAGATCATTTGCAGCAAGTAAAATGCAGATTGGTTGCAGAGATCATGGCGACTTTCACAGAGAGGAGCTGAAATGTCAGAGACCCAGAACACTGTGAAGACTCCTAGAATGACAAAGGGGGCATTTCATCTCCTGCATCTCAAAACTCATAAATAACAATAAATGTATGCAAAGTACATTGAAGGTTGTGTATGCTTCCCATTCAAAATGTCTTCATATGAAGAATATAAGTACTCTTTGGGAACAGAACTGTCAGCTCCAGAGAAAGTTTTAACTTTTTGGTGATGATGATGATGATGATGATGATGATGATGATGATGATGATGATGATGATGATGCTAATGTTGATGATGATGATGATGATGATGATGATGATGATGATGATGATGCTAATGTTGATAATGATGCTAATGTTGATGATGATGATGATGATGATGATGATGATGATGATGCTAATGTTGATGATGATGATGATGATGATGATGCTAATGTTGATGATGATGATGATGATGATGATGATGATGATGATGATGATGATGATGATGATGATATTTGTTTGGCATATTTTCTGTTGTTTAGCATATTTTCTCTGGTTAGTTCTATGTACCTTACTCATACACACACAAACACACACACACACACACACACACACACACATACACACACACAAACACACACACAGTGGGTAAAAATGAAAGCCTGACAAATGAATAAATAGAAAAGTAAAAAAGGATAGGAAAGGAAAATCATCAAAACTTCAGCATACCACTACCAATTTTTTTTAAAGAGATAAATTAGTTTCAGGAAAAATGCAAGGCCTTCATCAGGATAAAACCCTCTCTTACACCTAGGAACTGCTCACAAGAACAACAAGTGAGCGTAAAATTTGATCTGAAAAAAGGCTCTTTCCAGTAAATCACCTGATGCACCAAGCATCAAAACTTATGTCCTGCACCAAGAAGAACAACGAACACAAGAGCAGCATCACAGTAACTGCTTCATTATAAAGGCTCTTGTGAACACTGTCAAAACTTGAACAATTGCTGATGAATCAATCTGTCTCTCTCTCTCTCTCTCTCTCTCTCTCTCTCTCTCTCTCTCTCTCTCTCTCTCTCTCACACACACACACACACACACACACACACAGAGTGAGAAAATATAAACACAATAATTATTATGTAAACTGAGCTCACGGGAAAGTCAATGCCAGTTACCCAAATTCTCAGAATTACACTTTTGCCCTATATGAATAATCTAATATGAAAGACTATTATTCCAATGAATGACCCATTCCTTCAATCTCAAGAACCCAAGATTCTTTCTCAGCAACATTAACAAACCACATCCAATAGAGAGAGAGAAAGAGAAAAAGTTTGTTGATATTGATGAAAGTACAGAAAATATGTACCTGTGATGTTAATCTCAAAAGCAGCAATACACTGGAGAGGGGGAAATTATTACACCACTGCATACAGCCAAGAGGCATGGAGCAGGTAAAGGTTGCCCATGATTTGACCCATTCAGATGTAAATGTTTGATCAACACAGCTCATCTAGCTGTGGAAATGGAAGACAATGCAGCACTCAATGGTTTTTGCATTTGTCACTCATTCATGATGAACAACACATTAGCAGTAATTTCTAAAATACCGCAAAACAAAACGGTTATGCCGACTTCTTTTGTGGAGGAGAGTCAGCAGATGGTCTCCAAATGAAGAATCCCACTCATCCCGTTTCATCTCTTGACCACATGGTCCTCTCAGGGGTAGCATCTTTTGATTTCAGCATGTAACTGATGGTCTATGTGCCTTTGTGTCTGAGATGGGAGGTGTGTGTGTGTGTGTGTGTGTGTGTGTGTGTGTGTGTGCGCGTGTGTGTGTGTGTGTGTGTGTGTGTGTGTGTGTGTGTGTGTGTGCGTGTGTGCATGTGCGTGTAAAGACATTTCTATGTAATCAAGCACATTTGAACACACATATATGTGCATGCAAACATGCAGGTACATAAGTATGACCTGAGAATTAGGTTTTCACAACATTGCTCAGGGCAAGCATGTATGCTGTATTTCATGCAGATGCAATACATCAGCTCCTGGGGCAAAAGCTTTGGACTGAATGTTGAATTCTAGTGCCTTGAATACTGACTGCAAACTGAAGGTAACATTTACTTTGAATGCATAGCAACAACAACAACAAAATAATAATAATAATAATAATAATAATAATAATAATAATAATAATAATAATAATAATAATAATCAATCTAAGTTGCCTGCAAGGTGTCTCACCCATTCACATTTGCAAACTGTTGTAAAAGTCAGCAGACTTGATCAAGGTCAAGAGATAGGCCATACAAGTTGCTATTTTCCCAGTCTGGGTAGTTTGATCTGGGTCTTGACTCTTGGGGTCAGCCACACAAATATCAAAAGGTTAATACGAGTAGCACGATGGCAGAGCACCAAAGGGATGTCACTCTGGGAGTGGTATCACAGCAAGCACTTTGACTAAGGCACCAAGCTGCTTGGGCAGCCAGGAGATACAACAGTGAAAACCTGTCACTCAAGGCACCCATTGCAAATCTGTTGGTTATGTAGGTCATGCTGACTCACTAGCACCAGGAATGTGAACCCTGAGATGAAGAGTTTCCTACACACATAGTGGTGACCTGGTACCCTTCTTTCAAGCACTGTATCTTATTCGGTTCTCAGCTTTTGAAACTGAGAAAGCCTTTACATTCAGGATTGTACATGCAGTGGTATTGTATTGATGCACATGCAAAGTGCATCTTCGGTTAACATAGAGAAAAAAATAGCAAATGTAAAAATCATGTGATACTAAAGAAGGCAAGAGATCGTTTCAGATGTGTTGTTATGCTTGGTTTCTCAAATAAACAGACAAACATTCATGAAGAGAACTGAACACTTGCATACACACATTTACCTCCAACCTACTGCCTAACAAAATCCTACATCATTCCAATCCATATTTTAAAAATAACGAAAGAACTACATATGGCTGGAGCCACTCAATGCTCCCTCTCAGCTGGAACCCCTGGCTGTGGAGCTTTCGGGACCTACTCCAGTAGCTCCGCCAGGGGCGGCCCCTAGCAGCCCGTCTGACCATTAGGGGGCATTGGATCATTGGTCAGTCAACCTGACCTTTCCCTGGTCTGCCAGATCCACAGGGATGCAAAGTTAGCCACCCTCTGCAGCTCTCCCATGACCCTACTGACTACACCGAGACAATAAACAATAAACTGCCCAGAAATGAGGAATGTTACAGAAATAAGGAGACATTTTCAGTTCACCCCTAGTAATCAAGCATCCCAGAGAGTGAGAACGTATGTGTGTGTGTCTGTATGTGTATCTCAGTGTGTGTTTGTGAGTGTGTGTGTATGTGCGTGTGTGTGTGTGTGTGTGCGTGCGTGTGTGTGTGTGTGTGTGTGTGTGTGTGTGTGTGAGAGAGAGAGAGAGAGAGAGAGAGAGAGAGAGAGAGAGAGAGAGAGAGAGAATTCAATACTTTTGTTTAAAGGAATGATATCATACACCAGTTATTGTACCATTTCAAAACATCACCTTCTCCATTATGACATTGGGTAAAACACACATCCAAGATTACACCAACAAGATTATCATTCTTCTTATCGTCCATGCCTTTCTAATTCAAATACAAAAAGTAAAAAGAGAAGTTCCGCTAATCCTCCAATGGGACCCCAATAAAACCCCATCCTCTTTTACAATTTTTGATGGCAATTCACAACTGGCAGAACATGTTAAACAGAGTACAAAAAAGAGTAGCACCAAAACAAATGGAAAGTTTGCAGAAGAAAATTCTGTTTGACCAAGCAAGGAAGTCAACTTGGAGAGTAAAGGTACCACACAACCCAGCAATGGACAGCGCTGAGCAGCATGACAAAATTTACTCTGCTGGGACATCCTGACGTCTGTGTCGCACATGCTGTGCATCCCTATTGCCATCTTCTTGTCCTATAAGTTCTTCCACAAAGGCACTGAAGTCCTCCTCTTCCTCTCCCTCATCTGCAGGATGCATGACAGTAGATCCATCACCAGATCCATAGTCCTGAGCCATGGCGCCATACTCTCTACTGTGTATGGTGTCAGGCTCACCATGTGCTTGCTGTCTTGCTGCAGCATGCCCAAGATTTGCATCTGTGGTACACACAAACAAATAAGTAAGTAGGTGGGTGGGTAGGTAGGTAGGTAGGTAGGTAGGTAGATAGGTAGGTAGGTAGGTAGGTAGGTAGGTAGGTAGGTAGGTAGGCAGGCAGGCAGACAGGCAGGCAGATAGATAGATAAATAGATAAATAAATAAATGAATGAATAAATAAATAAGTATGCATTTTTAAATGTAAAAAACCAATTTTTTTCATAACCTTTACAACCAAAATGACCACGCAATAGAAAGATTTAGAAAACCAAATTATTCATCTTTGCATCAGATAGACTATCACAGTCTAATCTCACTCCAGCAGATCTGTCATAATGTGATCAGGTTAATAATTTATTTCACCACAGAATCGAAGCCTTTCAGTTAGGTGCGTTATCAGCTTATTCGCCTCAGCATGTTGCCCCTGCCTCTGTCTTCCCATATATATATAAAATTACATCAAACTGAAAAGCAAAAACAGGCCCACAGGCATTGACACACTACCTCTCTCCCTCCTCAACATCTCCTGAGCACGCTGACGCGCCTGGGAAACATCGTGGGAGAGGGGAAAGGTTTCCTCCTGGGATGCCGTCTCCCAATCGTTGTCTGCTTCCTCCTCCTGGGTGCCCCGCCCTCCGTAGGCAAAGCGCCCCATCACCATTACACACATCATGCTGAAGAAGACAGCCGAGATTCCTGCCACAGCTGAGAGTATGGGCCAGTAGTACAGGAGGTAGCTGCAAGTACACAGAGGTGCATACTGTGAAACATCAGAAAACTTGTAAATTCTTTCCTCCTATTTGAGGCCATGGCTTTCCCAACAGTACCAAGGAGTTATAATTTCCTTTTTTCTTTTAACTAATCCAAAATTTTCTTTTCTAAAAGAAATTTGTAGAATCCTGAAAAGCAAGTGACACTAAGGCCATAAGGGAGATTCTTGACCAGAGAGGACCAACACTTTAAATGATTCAGTGCACTGTTTTCATGAATTCATGAAATTCTAAAGACACATCAGACATCAAACAAAATGTTCATTATTTGACAAACTTCCAAGTGGCACTTTTCTCAAATCTCTCTCTTTCTCCTCATGTGAATTCCAATTGACATGTGGTCCACTTCAAGCATTATGCATTTTAGTGTAGGGAGCACATAATTATCCTCAATGTACAGCTCAACATCCCTAACAGCTCTCACCTCAGGCCAGAGAACTGGGCATATATCTTCAGGAATGCATGGTAGAAGTCAATCTTGGTGTTCCTCAGCTCCACCACTGCACCCAGAGCTTGGTGGTACTGCAACACACACATCCAGTCAGTCTAGGCTTAAACAGTCTGCAGCACAGCCACAGCCCATCAACACCGCAATTATCAGACAACATCATCACAGTCAGTCAACGATGCCACTGTCAGTCGACATCATTACAGTCAGTCAACGATGCCACTGTCAGTCGACATCATCACAGTCAGTCAACGATGTCACTGTCAGTCGACATCATTACAGTCAGTCAACGATGTCACTGTCAGTCGACATCATTACAGTCAGTCAACGATGTCACTGTCAGTCGACATCATTACAGTCAGTCAACGATGCCACTGTCAGTCGACATCATTACAGTCAGTCAACGATGTCACTGTCAGTCAACATCATTATAGTCAGTCAACGATGTCACTGTCAGTCAACATCATTATAGTCAGTCAATGATGCCACTGTCAGTCGGCATCATTACGGTCAGTCAATGATGCCACTGTCAGTCGACATCATTACAGTCAGTCAATGATGCCACTGTCAGTCGACATCATTAGTCAGTCAATGATGCCACTGTCAGTCAACATCATTATAGTCAGTCAACGATGTCACTGTCAGTCGACATCATTACAGTCAGTCAACGATGTCACTGTCAGTCGATATCATTACAGTCAGTCAACGATGCCACTGTCAGTCGACATCATTACAGTCAGTCAACGATGCCACTGTCAGTCGACATCATTGCCACTGTCAGTCGACATCATTACAGTCAGTCAACGATGTCACTGTCAGTCAACATCATTAGTCAGTCAATGATTAGCATGAACTAACCATTTAAAAAAAATATTTCAAGCACTTTTTTCTTATTAGTCAGATACTATGTCACCAAA
>JAWQFJ010002706.1:7500-47500 GCA_034096865.1 Theodoxus fluviatilis | reverse complement strand
CTCATAAAATGTGTTAAATCTGAAGTATTTACATATTTGAAATGTTTCACTAAACAGTTCTGCCTAATGATAGCTGAATGCTGACACTGCTGAGCGGGCAAAACTAGGCATTCTGCTGCATACAGCATTAGCCCATAGCCGGCCGTAGCCTACAGCGCGCATAGGCATGGCCGAACGAACTAGGTCACTCCAAACTCACTCACTCGAGACCATTCAACATCGCTTACTAACCATCCAAATCTCAAACAAAAAAGGGGCCGGAATAAGAGAACAATTTTTTGCAAGTAGGAGTTAGGTCCCTTGTTGGTTCATGCTACAATGATGCCACTGTCAGTCGACATCATCCCAGTCAGTCAATGATGCCACTGTCA
Source organism: Theodoxus fluviatilis (assembly GCA_034096865.1). Classification (NCBI taxonomy): domain Eukaryota; kingdom Metazoa; phylum Mollusca; class Gastropoda; order Cycloneritida; family Neritidae; genus Theodoxus; species Theodoxus fluviatilis. Next base: position 47,129 of record JAWQFJ010002706.1, on the reverse strand, counting down.
CATCATCCTCCCAGTCAGTCAATGATGCCACTGTCACAACATCCTCCCAGTCAGTCAATGATGCCATTATCAGACAACATCATCACAGTCAGTCAATGATGCCACTGTCAGACAACATCATCACAGTCAGTCAGTGATGACACTGTCAGTCAACATCATCACAGCCAGTCAATAATGTGTGTCAGTCATCATCAGTATACAGCGACCACACATGAAGCCAGTTCTCAGAGACATTGCAGCAAATGTCAGCAAAACACAAGCTGATGCTATCAGATACTATGAGCAAGCAAACCATTTCCATATATATATATATATATATATATATATATATATATATATATATATATATATATATATATATATATGCAGTGACATCTATATATGCTGTTAAAGCATGGTCTTCCTATCTGTGTAAAGAATAAAGCAAGTAAATATTCTGGGGATGAGAAAATCAAACTAGGCCTCTCAAGCCAACAAGTCTATGTTTACTTCACTAATGGCAGCACACACACAAGAACAAATTGCAGCGACAACAAAAAATAACACCACCATACATGTAAATTGACAAGTTGTAAGGAAAACCTCAGAACAAAATCCAACGAGATGCAGACACATAAAAACAGGTTTTCTCAACAGAGCAAAGGACACGAGTGGATGACCATTTCCAGCTAAATAACGGAAAATTGATTTTTCCAGAGACATGAGAAGTGGAGCGGCTCACAGAGCTCAGCATGTACCTTGAGAGGGTACTACTCACTTGCTCTTTACTGCATCCCTCATGGCGGATAACATCAAAACTTACACTAAAGACTCTCTTCCTTAGGGGACATGAGCAGTAAATATTCATCAGTGTATTCCAAATCTTATCTATAACTTTCTTTAATAAACCTTTCAAACAGAAAAGTCTCCATAACTATTTCCATGCCTCCTCCACGGGGTGTCCTACTCACAGGGTCTTCGATGTACTCGTCAAAGAGCACAACCTCCAGGTTTTGAGATTCATCTTTCAGACCAGCCAGGATGGGGAAAAAGTACAGCAGCCTCATCAGTGTAGTCACCAGGTAAGAGCGGTACTTGAGCATCACCTGCAGACACCAGAAAGTCTCGTCAGACTTGCTTTGGCCATCCACAATGAACAAGCACTTTATCTGGCAAAGCTGACATACTTTCTCACATAACACAGACTTTAGATGCACTCGCATTTGCGCCTGTGCATGAGAAAAGGCAGAAGTACAATGGATGGATGGATGGATGGATGGATGGATGGATGGATGGATGGATGGATGGATGGATGGATGGATGGATGGATGGACAGATGGATGGATGGGTGGTGTTTATGGCCTATCGGCCTTTGTAAGCTATGTAAAGCCATTAAGCACGAAAATCACTACAACAGTTTAAAGTAAATGCAAATCAAGTCATGGTGTCCCTATTTATTCACCTCTTACAATGGCATAGGGAGACGTGGAGGGTCAAATCTTGCCCTGAACCCACAGGGAGAGCAAAAGTATGAAAACTGACAACATGAGATATTTCAACCACATCACTTCTTTATTGAATGCATATTCCAGAAAAAAGGAGCATGACATCTTTCATATTTAACAGCATTAAAAAAAATTAGGATACTGTATATATGCAACTAAGTATGCGAGCAATTTTACTTGGCATTTTCTCAAAAACTGTTTTCCATACTTTGCCCTAGTTTCTCATGCACTGTCGCATTTTTTATAATATTTTGCTGAAAAGTACTAACTGGTCTCTTCCCCCATTCTTCCCACCACCCCAACCCTACAGCCAGTGCAGAATGTCATTGAGAAATTACAAGTTCTTGGGATTTAATATACTTATTGTAATTTGATACTAATGAGAAGCTGTTGTGTGCAGCTCCCTGTTGTACTGTTGATCATGAGCTGGCAAAAGGATTGAGCTGCTTGAAATCAGCAGGAACGATGAAGTCTTCATTTTTTTCAAGACTGCTTTAGTACCACTTGCACGTGATATTTATTAGATAGCATTGCATGATATGCAGTCCCTTGTTAAGCTTTCAGCCATGATTATAAAGTGTAGAAAATAAAACCCATAATCAACTTTTCTTAACCAACGTTGTTTAAAAAATAAAGACAAAATCTACTGGTAGTGTTAGCACCAGTCATCTTAGCTAATACTGTTCACTGCACTGTAGGTAGGCATTATTTCACTCATTGACCCCTAGTGTGACATGTATGATAAGGCAAAAAAAAAAAGTTGTGGGTACAGTAACAAAGGAAAAGAGGGTCAGTAGGTCAGCCTGAACTGGCCTGATGAGGCCTGACCGAACATAGAATAAAACTTATCTCTTGCTAAAATTGAAAATGCTTTTTTTCAAACTTAAAAAGTGGATTCCTTGAAGGCTCTTAGGGCAGGGAAGATGGCAACACAGTTCCTTGATTATCATCAATTTCTCTCTCTCTCTCTCTCTCTCTCTCTCTCTCTCTCTCTCTCTCTCTCTCTCTGCCTGCCTGCCTGCCTGCCTGCCTGCCTGCCTGCCTGCCTGCCTGCCTGTCTCTCTCTCTCTCTCTCTCTCTCTCTCTCTCTCTCTCTCTCTCTCTCTCTCTCTCTCTCTCTCTCTCTCTCTCTCTAGAAGTTTATTTTTAAAAGTTCATGGCTGGCAGAATAACAAAGGTTCAGTCAGGTTACTGTAACCACAACTATTAATTTTTGGCCTAATTATTACTTTCTCTACAGGGACTTACACTGCGTGCTGATTCTTGAACGATGACACCAAATCGTTCATACATCTTGATGTTGATCATGAACATGCCTGGAAACAAGCAAAAACAAGTCATATTCCCATTGAAAACTCTGATAAGCTAATCTATCAACTGCATGGACCAAGTTCCCACAGTGTGCTACATCAGTCCTGCAACAGCCATACAAGTGCAAGATAATTTCATGTCTAATGATCACGTGATAAGTTTTTATGTAAGGAAACAAACAAATGCACACACACACACACACACACATACATACACACACACACATTGTGACATGCACACACACACCACACCCTCTAACATGCCACCACCCCACCCCCACTAAATCAAAATATGAAAAAAGAAATGATCAAATACTTGACATGAATACTATATATATCAGTACATGTCAATCAGTCAGCACTCCCATCCCACCCCATCCCATTCCATCCCAACATCTACACCAGCAGAGGCAGGCTTACATCAGCGGAGTTGGATAGCCAGGCCATGAAGTGGATGCTCCTCTGTGTACTGACCTGCCTCTGTGTTCTTCTCAGACTCAGGCATGAGCAAGTGCAGGATAACCTTGTAGGGCTGGCCACAGGACAGTACCTGCATGTACACAGTGTCCACAGTGACTCCAGCTTTTGTGTGTGTGTGTCTCTCTCTCTCTCTCTCTCTCTCTCTCTCTCTCTCTCTCTCTCTCTCTCTCTCTCTCACACACACACACACACACTCACACGCACACATGCACACACACACACACACACACACACACACACGCTACACACACACTTGCACCATCCTGCACATCTGTAGTGTCGTAAGTGATCCTAGCTTCGATGAGGTCTCTCCATACATTTTCTAGCATCACAAATGAACTCTGCACCATTATACATTTACTGCACACAGAAAGGCTGCTACTCAAACCTTGCCTCTTTTCTGTATCCTAAGAATAAGATCCATGACTTATGTCCTGACATCATGTGAGAATCTGGGTGCAAGTAATGTATGCCTTTCATTACCTCAACCCGTCTCCTCTAAATGAAATAAAATTACATATCTTGGCTATATTAATCAACTGTACTTTTAAGGAACAAATTAGTTTTCAAAAATGGGCACACATTCTGCAAAGATAGCTTAGACAAAGTGAGGGTATGGAGAAAATGCAATCATCCAAATCAGATTTCATTTTAAAATGACTGTTCTCACCTTGCATTACACTCATCAATCAGACAGACAAATGCCCATTTCACACAAATAACATGCTTCTGTTGTCCAGAGATTTATGACAATTATTTGGGATACAAGGCTGTTCTAAATATGACCCCTATTCATCAAGGTATACATGTACTACATTCTGGTGCACACCAGGGGTGTTTTCTATGGTGTGTCACAATGGGCTTTCTGCTTCAGTTTTCTGGGCTGGTAGGTGGGTTGTCTTACCTCTGTTAGCCCATCCTTTGAGAATGTCACATTGGCTTCTGGGAAGGAGCAAATGCCAGTGCCTGTCACACAGGTTCTGTAGAAAGAGAGATAATGAGCACCTCAGCTCACCATTCACAGACCTCAAGTGCCTAATTTGATTCACACTTCATTTCCTCCCATCCTCATTTATCGATTCATTCATTCATCCACCCAGCCAGCCATTCATTCATGCCATCCTGTCTTCATATATAAATCATTCATTTATTAACATCAGTTTTTCATCTGTGTGTTAAAATCAACTACTTTTTCCACAGTATTTTTTTTAATGGGCTCTTGTTGTCTTTATTACCGCAAAACTAGGATTGAATAATCCTCGGCAATTCTTATCCAAGAAATGGAGCCATGACAACATACCTTGAACATTGCCAAACTTCACAGCATACCTGGGTACATCCAATAGCCAAGTGGTGATCAGGAATGGAGTTTCCACAGTCTATCAACCTTTGTTGGCTGTATAAAGCCATTGGCGACAAAAATCACTAGAGCCGTTTAGAATATGAGCAAATTGACTCTTGATTTTCCTTGTTATTGTAATTCTCAGACTGAAAGCAGCACCTTTGTTTACTGTCAGTCTTTGGTTGAACCCCTAGCACCTTATATTCAGGTGCGCCTTATGTCTAAATTTCGTGCTAGGCTGAAGCTCTTCCTCAGCACGTTCCTTTTCATATTTAAAAAACGTATCTTTCACTTTGCCATTATTTTCTTAATTTTCATAATTCCCATGATAAATGAGCACAAGAACAATGATTGCCTTCGTGACAGTTTTGTGACCAGAGAAAGGTCATCTGAGGAAGAGCTACGCCTGAAGCGTTTATTACTTCATTACACAAGGATTTCTACACCTCCAAGTTATCCTTGTGATCATGTTTGTTTCGTCTTCGGGAATCCGGCAGTCTTTTAGTTTTACCTACGTCAACTGATTCCATCGCATCACTTGATTTGAAGCATAGTTCAATTAGAGCAGTGGACTTTCATACGCAATCAACCACACAACTTCGTTGACCAGAAAAACACCACAATGTGCAACAAAATCGTTAAATAATACCTGAATGAAAAGAAGGCTGGCAGTTCGTGCAGTGCTGTCGGGACGTATTTAGAGTAGAACCACAGGTACGATGAACTTGCGATGAAAAACGCAATTCCAATTATAAAGAACCAGCAGCATAAACTCCAAGCCACTTTTTGCATTGTTTTGAACGAGCTTGAAGCCAAAGAAAAAGCCCACGACGAAATGCGACGCATATTCAACACCATTTTGACAGATTCCTGCGCACAATGCAACTTTCTGGAGATGCTTAGTGGATGTTGCCGAGAAGTAAACAAATCCCAGTGAACCACGGATCTGTACAGATCCGTGCAGTGAACGACTGAAGACCACTTTCGTGACTTTGTGGGTAGTAGACGTTGGGCACCGTCTGTCTCGTCGCTTACAGCTTTACAAAAATTTTAACTGATACATAAATCATAACAAGAAAAAAAATTCATTTTAAAATATAATGAAATAATACAATATATTTTTAAACATGTTCAATTGTTTTAATTTATCGATTGTATTTACAGTAGTTTTTGTCGATATTGGCGGAAGCTTTACACTTTGTATTCTGGGAAAACCGCCATCTTCTGTCTCCGACTTGCGCGACTGGCTAACTTTCCCTCTTCCTCTGTAACTGAGATTCGAAATCAAATGGCTGCGTAATTACAACGCTTAGCGCGAAAGTGACTGTGTGAGTAAGTTTTATTTGTGTTTTTTTCAGCACTTTTTATTGATGTTAGGTCATTCTGTTATCATTCCTTTTAGCTGTCATGCTAGTGACTTAGTTCATAGTCGACTTGGACGATAACACACATGAAAGACGTGAGATGCTCTGAGTCTGAAAGTGCGTTGCATCTTTGTTTACATTTGTCGCTTCCTCATAGTAAGCGATTTTTGCACATAGCTTCGCTCTTGATCGCCTTTATAAATCGATCGTATGTACATTCCGAACACACAAAGTCTGTTACGTTCGTTCATCGTTGACGTTGATGAAGACTAGTACTTTGCGTCATCGATTGACTTAACTAGTTACCATCTCAGCAGACTGATCGATCGCATAATGAGTGTACTTTCGTTTAGATATCAAAATGAAGGCAGTGGTCCATTCTTATGGGTTCTTTATTCTGCGATTGTCATAATCGTTGTGAAAGATTCATAAAACGAGTGCGTCGCGTGCTCGCGATCCCTGTCGCCGTGTCGGCATGCTTAAACTTCCGCTTGGGAGTGCGACGGTACTGAGAGAGAGAAGATTGCCGATTGGAAGATTTCGAATTTGATCTAAGGTGGCTGCATAAAAGTCTATTCTGCAGTCTGTGAAGAAACTTCCAGTTGTTTGGATCTGGAAAAGAATGTTGTGCATGGATGATGATTGAAATAGTTCAAGTCGGTTTGAATTTGATCCCCATCCATGCACAAGCGGCACATTTCAACGGCTAATGCAGTCTCTCTTTGTCATTGTTGATCATATTCTTCATATACCTTACCAATTGTTGTACATAAATTAGCTACTGTGTATTTTTTTGGTCTTAATTATCCATGTTTTCATTTCTTTATGAACAAGGACAATTTGTAAGATACTTAGATAGGCAGAAATGCCTAAAATATCATCCTTGATAAATAAAGAATCAATATCTCTCTCTCTCTCTCTCTCTCTCTCTCTCTCTCTCTCTCTCTCTCTCTCTCTCTCTCTCTCTCTCTCTCTCTGTGTGTGTGCGTGCACACATGTTCATATAATTCATCCTGTCCTCTAGGCTGTTGATGCAGCTACGCTGATTTTATAATGTTGAACTTTTAATGTGTGGCTTGACAGCAGTGTGTGACTTGATAGCAGGAAAATCTTATGATCAACCTGCCAGACCTGCATTTCTGTGCATCATAAGCAGTTTCATGTTTGACATCTGTCCTCACTTACTTTTTATTTATCCACAGCATCATGTCTCAGGGTCTGCCTGGGCAGAGAGGTAACCAGGGTGGCTACCCTGGGGTTACCTCCCCTATCAGTACCAATGAGCCCAAGCCACAAGATATAGAAATGTCAAAGAAGCTGGAGGAAACTCTGCGTCCATTTGGCGTCTTTGAAAGTGATGAGGAGCTGGCACAGAGGTAAGTCAGGTGGGGGTTGTCATCTAGGGCTTTTATGACTCGGGTAGCTCTTTGAAAGTGTGTGTGTGTGTGTGTGTGTGTGTGTGTGTGTGTGCAAGTTTCTGTAAATATGTGTGTGCATTTGTGTGTGTGTGTGTGTGTGTGTGTGTGTGTGTGTACCCATGGGCACACCTATGTTTGTGTCTGTATGCATGTGTGTGCTTGTGCTTGCATTTGTAAACCTACCCCACCTACATAGTGCTATCTCCTTTCACCTGGAACTTCTCTTTGAATCTCTCTCTCTCTCTCTCTCTCTCTCTCTCTCTCTCTCTCTCTCTCTCTCTCTCTCTCTCTCTCTCTCTCTCTCTCTCTCTCTCTCTCTCTTTCTCTCTCTCTCTCCCTCCCTCCCTCCCTCCCTCCCTCCCTCCCTCCCTCCCTCCCTCCCTCCCTCCCTCCCTCTCTCCCTTCCTCCCTCCCTCCCTCCCTCCCCTCCTCTCCTCTTCCTCCCTCTCTCCCCCCCCTCCTCTCTCTCTCTCTCTCTCTCTCTCTCTCCTCTCTCTCTCTCTCTCTCTCTCTCTCTCTCTCTCTCTCTCTCTCTCTCTCTCTCTGTGCATGTGTGTGTGTATAAAAGTAGCTTTGGATGTAGAATGAATACCATCAAATTTGCTTCCAGATGATGTTGAACACACTTTCAGTTTCACAGGCTTATGCATCAATCAACACACACTAAATGCTAAATGGTTGTCTCTCAAGAAATAATAAGGCTTACAAACAGTGTAATTATCTTGCAGAATGATTCATGTCTTGCTGAAACATTTTTTTCCTAGAAGCAGAATCAGATGGCATAATTTATATTGTTCACCCAACTGTTACTTTTCCCTTCAGAAAATTATGGCTCACAATATCCTGACTTCACAAAATGTCTCTCTGTCTTGCCCTTTTTGCAAAGAAAAAAAAGCTCCTTTTGTATTACAGGATGATGGTGTTGGCCAAAATAAATAACCTTGTAAAAGAGTGGATCAAGGATGTTAGTAGACAAAAGGTAAGATTTTCCGCATGGGTTTTTTAAGATCCAAGTTGAAAACAGTAATAGAATATCTTTGTTGTCATCAATCTGTATTACTATTAGTGATTGATTTGGATCAGTTTGGTATGATTTAATTCAATTTCATTTATTTGATAGCATAGATAGATTTACACTGTTTTAATCATGAAGTGATGTCACTATAATTGCACTCGAATAGTTTTACCTTAAAATGTGTAACTATTTGAATATTGAAAGATGTCCTGAAATATGTCTTGTAGAGGTACTTTTTCAGTCTTATATTGCCTCACAAATGGTGATCCTTAATACATGTTTTGTTTGCATTATCTATGAATAGTGCTTGTTTGTTTGTGTGTGTAGTTCTTTTAATTAAAAAAGATATCACAGACAATAAGTGAATAACTAATAAGTAAAGCTGCTTGTGCATTGTTTCAGAATAATATTCCTGAAAGCAAGATTGACACTTTTGGAGGGAAGGTTTTCACCTTCGGCTCATATAGACTTGGTGTACATACAAAAGGTAAGTACCACATCTGTTTTTATGAGTGAGTGATGGCCCAATGTTTCACATAACTCATTTCTTGGGGGTTTTGGGACTCTCTGCAGTAAAATACCAAGGATACCCACAGGCCTACAAAGGGTCACTACTTCACATATGTCTTGTTTCTGAATGGAAAACCCAAGGAAAACCAGTTTGTCATTGCTAAAGTAACTAACGTGCATGCATATCTGTGCATGCTCATTGGGGGTTGTTTGCAGTGGAAATGCTTGTCTTTGTGGTTATGTCCCTCTCATTCACTGCCAGAGATAATCGTGAAACAATCTATAAAATGTGTTATGTAGTTGAAATTTTTGGCTTCAAGTTGCAGAAATTTTAATGCACATGTGGATTGCACCCCCACAGAGCTTGGTGCATAATTTTCCAGGTTTTAGTGTCAGGGATACACATTAGTGTAATATGAAGCACTGATGTATTATACCACTGTACACCTCCTCTTGCCACCATTTCCATAGTGCCCCATGCTGACAGCTATGTCCCAGCTGCTTCCTCTCATATTTTCCCTTAAACTCACTGTTCTAGATTCATCAACCATGTGGGAAACCACAGGCAACTTTCCTCTGGTCACTGAGTTTAAAACTGAGAAGAGGAAATTGAGGGTTGAAAATTTAGAGAGCTGTCCCGCACCTATGCTGTTTGCAATGGGCAGTAATTGATTTGCAGCTGGGGTGGAATGTAGTGTGGTGTGGGACGTAAACCAATACTTATTTGGTATGTTAAGTGGATGATCCTTGAGCTGTTAAAACAGCTACTGCAGCAGCCATTAGATGACAGTGACAGCAGATGCTGTGATTCACAAGTAGAGACTTCTGATGAATGCTGTGCAACATGTTGCCACATTTAGGATGCCTCAGTGGTAAATCAAACTTCTTAATGTCAAAATGACCACTTTGATAACGTTCCACTAAAGAGGAAACAGACTTATCAGATAGTTATGCTACTGTAATCTTGGAAGTACAGATGCCAAATTGTGCTGTCCTGGTGGTGTCATGGAGGTAAATGGCAGTGTTTGCGCAGTGCTTGACCGACCCTGTTGCATTGCAGGTGCTGATATTGATACCCTCTGTGTTGCCCCCCGCCATGTGGAGCGATCCGACTTCTTCAAGTCTTTCTATGAGCTCTTGAAGCAGCAACCAGAGGTCCGAGACCTCAGGGTGAGTTGCAAAGGTGTACTTGAAGTTGCTTGTTGTAAGGCCCCCCCAAAAAAGTTGGGGTTATGGTAACCTGAGTGACCTTTTTGTTTTTTCTGCCAATCTTAACCCATTTCCGCCTAACGTTATCTGTAAAAAAAGCTCCCTGGTTCCTGAGCATTTTTGGGAGAAAAAAAAACAAATCCAGTGACCGGTTTCAAAAATAATTTTCTCTGCTTGTGTACAAGATATTTTGATGATTCAAACACTGTAAGAAAGCTTATATTTTTGGCTTTCTAGTCATTTCAAGCATTAGCCTCTCTTACAAATACTTTTGTTTTGCCATTTTAAGAAAAATAAAAAAAATAGAGGAAAATGACAATTCTCTGCACTTTTACAACCTGTTGTAAATGAAATGATGAATTAAAATGCAACAGTTTTAACTGTAAAAGAATGTGAACCATTTATCAATCATGTGAGTGAATTACAGCAACATCCATGATTTACAAAGTATTTCACACAAAATCAAATGAAACTTGCTGTGATATCAGCATTTTACCATTCTCCGTTTTTACTTGCACATTTGCATTTTTCTCATTTTTTGGTCAATGTATGTATATCAATTAGCCACTTATTTGTTACTAAGATATTGTGCTTTGTTATTATGTCATCATCTTTCACAAAATAAGAACAATGCTTTACACAGTATCATAATTAAAAAGAGAAATAAAATCTTGTTACATGACACAAAACTCTTTCTAGCATAGCATATGATTGTTATCTTCATTGAACTTTCACAGTTGACAAAATAATTAACATGGGCAAAACTACTAACCATTTTTGCATCATCTCTGAACCTTTATGAGATTTCTAAACATTATTCTTCATTTTCTGGACTGGAGGATATAACATCCTGACGTCAGTGAAATTGTTGTCTTTAGAACTTGTGCAAACACATCTCATTCATATACATACCTTGGCATTTTCATGCAGAAATCAAGCAAAGTAATCCACATTCTGGTGTAGGATTCCACACAGATCTTGAATCACGAATCATGAAATATCCAGTCCAAGCAAAATTACACCAAAAGAGTCTAATATGGCATGCCCCTGTTCGCTTGAAAGTTTCTTCAGAGCGTTGGGTGAAACCTGTGTACTTCCACTCACTTGCTGCTCTGGGTTTACTGACATCTTCATCCGATTATTTTTCCGAAAACTCGCCTCCCTCCACTTTGTTCGAACTTCGATGTCTAATCTGTCACGTTCGTCACCAACTTGGGAAGATTCTGGGTCTAAATCCACTTCAATGTCACTTCCCTCACTCATATCAGATCCTTCGTCAGCCATGTTGACAAAACGTTCCAAAAATCGAAATGTCACAAGATTTAAACATCAATAACTTTGGTTCTAGATCACCGATCGCGACGAAATTTTCGCATCGCGCGCACTGACATTTGCAGCTATCCCACAATTCCTTGCAGTGTTGATAGGCCGACAAGATTGACTTGCCTCAATCCGTTTTACAGAGCTACTATAGGATGCGACGTGTACGTCGCATCCGGCGGTAAAGGTAGATGTAACGCGTACGTCGCATCCGGCGGAAATGGGTTAAACTTTTTCTTGATCATGCAAAAAAAAAGAAAAAGAAGAAAGAAAGAAATTGACAGTAAACAACAAACTGCATGCTGTTCCATCTTTCCTACCTCATGAGCTCTCAGGGAATCCACTATTTAAGTTTTTTAAAGTGTTTTCACCGAAATAAGGTTTGAATTATGTTTAATCTGGCCTCTTATAAAGAGGATAAGAATAAAATGTTCAGGCTGACCTACTGACCTTTTTTTGTTTCCTATTAACCACAACGTCTTCTTTTTTTTTCTTTTTTTTTGGGGGGGGGAGGGGGGTCTAATGTTACATGATGGATGCAATGTAATGTTCTGTTGCCTTTTGTAGACACAACTCTGAAAGTGAATAGAATTCTTGTAAAAGAGATTGCTTGCAAGTACTCTGTTACTTGGAAGAGAGAGCAATTTGCAACAAATTGATTGGATTGATTAAGTGCTTCACCATTAATCAAAATGGAATTTAACAATTATGAAGAATGTTTGCCCAGTGTGTGTGTTTGTATCTGAATGTGTGTGTGTGTGTTTTTCTATGTGTCTGTGTGTGATTGTGTGAGCGTGAGGGTGTGCAGACCTGCCAAATGCTACGCTTTAGGCGTAGCATGCTACGCTTTCGACATGCTTGCTACGCTTGTCCATAAAAACTACGCTTTTCCCGCGTGCTTGAACTTTTGACCGCGATGGAGAATCTCCCCCCCCCCCCCCCCCCCCCGCTTTCACGCCGCCAGTGCAGCTTATTGCGCCGCCTTCACAGCCTTATCTCCCCCCCCCCCCCCCCCCACCGGGTCAGCTTATCACGCCAACCTCACAGCTTTATCTCTCCCCACCCCCCACCCCCGCTACGCCTATTCCTTCAATGCTACTCCAAATAGCTCTGGATGCTACTCTTTGGCATGATGGTGGGTTGGCAGGTCTGGGTGTGTATGTGTTTTTTTGTTCAGGCTTTCAAGGAGATGTATGTAACAGTAAGGAGGACAAATGTATGCATTTTTTCAGCGGTCATTCTTTCCTTTTTTCTAGGCTGTTGAAGAGGCTTATGTGCCAGTGATCAAAATGGAATTTGATGGCATTGAGGTAAGATGTCTTTCAACAGATTTTGCTCCTGTAATATAATGAAATGGAAATCCACGCATAAATATGTAAATTTTACACTGAAGTGAATGGCTTGAAATAGTCTTGAAAGTGCTCAATGCGTTTAATACATGCTTTATCAAAGGAGTTGCCAACATTGAATAAAATCTAGTCTTTTGTGTCCAAGTTCTTTCCTCTCTCACGCCTTCAAATTCATTGTTTAATCTGAGTTCTGATGTGGATAATGATGCAACAGTAATTGTCTCGGTTGACCACCATCCCACACAACACTGGCAGAGGTGTGAATGTTACCTGACTGTTTATGACTTGATTGCAGCTGGATATGCTGTTTGCCCGGCTGGCTCTGCCCACCATTTCTGACGATGTCGACCTGCGAGAGGAGAGCCTCCTAAAGAACCTGGACGAGAAGAGTGTTCGAAGTTTGAATGGTTTGTAGCTCTCGGTTTGATGGTTGAAGAAATCACATCTGAGCAGAGAAAGTTGCTATCTAAGATAAGGTTAGGAAATGAAGAAGATGTGGAAAGTGTATACAAAAATCATCTCAGTATTGTACATTTGATTCCAGGACATGCACAGTGAGTGCATCCTGCGTGCAACAGTTAACTGTTGCTTTAGTGCACGCCTAACAGTTCTTGTGTGCACAGTGGACTACTGAAATTACTGAAAGTTGTGCAACAGACATCACAGAGCAGAGAGATTTAATTTTGAAACGCTACACTACCACTTGCCACAGAAAAGTGTAAAGTCTGCAGATATAACATTGAGCAAGTTGTCCTTTATTTCAGGTTGTAGAGTGACTGATGAGATTTTGTACTTGGTTCCCAACAAAGAAAGCTTCAAGATGACATTGCGTGCCATCAAGCTCTGGGCAAAAAGTGAGTTGTTTGATGTCTCTTCACCATAACAGGTTTTTCTCTTTGTGCAGATGCACCTTCAAACGTTAGAATTTGTAGAATTTCATTGAGATATGAATTTCTGCAGGTCCTTCCGATCCTTTTGTAAACACAAGAAAAAATGACGGGTTGACCCTATTGAATGAAATTCAAGAAACTGTCCAACTTGACTGCTGTTTTTTGTATAACTGATGCCAGTGTGGTGTGGATGGTAAATCACCATTGTGAACCGAATGGTGCGTCGTGATCATGTTAGGTCAGAGGACACTGCTGTTATGTCTGCAGGGAAGGGGATCTACTCCAATGCCCTGGGCTACTTGGGAGGAGTGTCATGGGCAATGCTTGTCGCCAGAGTGTGCCAGCTCTACCCAAACGCCGCTCCTGCCACACTGGTCAACAAATTCTTCATGGTCTTCTCAAAATGGTTGGTGATCAGTTTCACAACTGACCCTAGGTTTTGTTGCCATATCGGAATGAGATTTGACATGAAGATCAATCGCCACACACACATTGATGCTCCTGCATGAAATTTCTGCAGTGTCTCGTACCCGCAGGCTCTCCCACTCCCTGCTGTCTCTTCCCCAACCAACCCATTCACCTTTCATCACCCACCTCCACAGGGAAAGGGCCTTCCACTGCAAGGCTTTTTCTTTCTCTTTTGGCTTGTGAGTAGTACATAAAGAATACAAACATTGTCCTTTTTTGAATGGTTTGATGAAAGGATCACCTGCTGTCAAACTGAAAAATACTATCTCAGAGAATGCAACATAGGGATTGCTGAATAGGCAGGCAACCTGTATCAAAAAGAATGCTAAATGTAAGTAACAAAGTTGAAATAGAGAGCACAGTAAAAACACCAGCCAGGATCTGAAAGGTGCCAAGGAAAGATTGATGTGACACGCATGTGTGGCAGGGTATATCCAGAAGGGATGCTACTGCACAAAGACTGGGTGAATTTCCCAGTGGTAGACTACTGCTGTTGCTCAGCCTGTGGGCTGAGGAAAAAGCTTGTTGTGGGTATGGTAAGTTGTGAAATGGAATAAAATAACTTTGAGCTCTGTTGCAACATTTTGTCCCCTTTGTGTAATCAATTGAATGATTTACCATGTACTAATACATTCTTGTGTCATAATATGTTGGTGAATCCTCTGTGCAGAAACATGGGTTGTATTGTATTGCATTGTACTGTCAGGGACTGGCCCAACCCTGTTCTCCTCAAACCCCTGGATGAACAGAACCGGCTTGGCTTTCCAGTGTGGGATCCCAGGGTATGTATGCATGCATGCATGCACTCTAAGTATTGACCTGCTCTCTTCTTACACAATTCCCCTCTTTCAGTACTCAGTGGTAAAGATGCACTGTGTGCAGACCAGTTCATGTTGAAAGCTATCAGAGAAAGGAATGTTGCATTTGCAGAGAATGAAACAAACTTTGGTGGATCTCCTATCGCAGCAGGCTGTCAGCCTCAACTAAATTGTAACAAATTTAATTAAAGTTCTATTTGGCATCTGTCTGCAGGTTTTCCATAACTTTTTTAAAAGCGCTTTTGAGTAATCTCATTGCAAGTAACTTGAGAAATAAATCAGTTGACTCTCTGTATTTGTTGTGCAAGAAAGAAAAAAAAATCTGTACATGACAGTTTCTCTTTCAAACAAGAGTTGACTCAGGCACCTTCTTACAGAGAGTTGTTCTGCTTTGCTCATTGCTCGTGACTGGCAAAGAAATGCCTGTAGACACTACATTACTTCTGTGCTTCCAGGTAAACCCAGCTGACAGGTTTCACCTCATGCCCATCATCACACCTGCCTACCCCCAACAGAACTCTACCTACAACGTAACCCAGTCCACGCGCCAGGTCATGACGGAGGAGCTGCATGAAGGTGACTGTCAGCCGAGGCCTCTTGTTTGTGATGTACTCTACTGTCCTGTGTCTTCCTTCACAGCCCTGGCCTCTTGTTTGTGTTGTACTCTACTGTCCTGTGTCTTCCTTCACAGCCCTGGCCTCTTGTTGTGATGTACTCTACTGTCTTGTGTCTTCCTTCACAGCCCTGGCCTCTTGTTTGTGATGTACTCTACTGTCTTGTGTCTTCCTTCACAGCCCTGGCCTCTTGTTGTGATGTACTCTACTGTCTTGTGTCTTCCTTCACAGCCCTGGCCTCTTGTTTGTGATGTACTCTACTGTCTTGTGTCTTCCTTCACAGCCCTGGCCTCTTGTTGTGATGTACTCTACTGTCTTGTGTCTTCCTTCACAGCCCAGGCGTCCTATTTGTGATGTACTCTACTGTCTTGTGTCTTCCTTCACAGCCCTGGTCTCTTGTTTGTGATGTACTCTATTGTCTTGTGTCTTCCTTCACAGCCCAGGCCTCTTGTTTGTGATGCACTCTACTGTCTTGTGTCTTCCTTCACAGCCCAGGCCTCTTGTTTGTGATGTACTCTACTGTCTTGTGTCTTCCTTCACAGCCCAGGCCTCTTGTTTGTGATGTTCTGCCGTGTGTCTTCCTTCATAGCCCTGGCCTCTTGTTTGTGATGTACTCTACTGTCTTGTGTCTTCCTTCACAGCCCTGGCCTCTTGTTTGTGATGTTCTGCCGTGTGTCTTCCTTCACAGCCATGGCCTCTTGTTTGTGATGTACTCTACTGTCTTGTGTCTTCCTTCACAGCCCAGGCCTCTTGTTTGTGATGTTCTGTCTTGTGTCTTTCTTCATAGCCCTGGCCTCTTGTTTGTGATGTACTCTACTGTCTTGTGTCTTCCTTCACAGCCCAGGCCTCTAGTTGTGATGTACTCTACTGTCTTGTGTCTTCCTTCACAGCCCAGGCCTCTTGTTGTGATGTACTCTACTGTCTTGTGTCTTCCTTCACAGCCCAGGCCTCTTGTTTGTGATGTACTCTACTGTCTTGTGTCTTCCTTCACAGCCCAGGCCTCTTGTTGTGATGTACTCTACTGTCTTGTGTCTTCCTTCACAGCCCAGGCCTCTTGTTTGTGATGTACTCTACTGTCTTGTGTCTTCCTTCGCAGCCCAGGCCTCTTGTTGTGATGTACTCTACTGTCTTGTGTCTTCCTTCACAGCCCAGGCCTCTTGTTTGTGATGTACTCTACTGTCTTGTTTCTTCCTTCACAGCCCTGGCCTCTTGTTTGTGATGTACTCTACTGTCTTGTGTCTTCCTTCACAGCCCTGGCCTCTTGTTTGTGATGTACTCTACTTTCTTGTGTTTTATGACTCACATGCGAAGCAAAAGTGAGTCTATGTACTCACCCGTTTCGTCCGTCCGGGCGTCTGAAAACTTTAACGTTGGATTTTTCTCGGAGACTATTAAGTCTATCAATACCAAATGTGGCATGATGGTGTATGATGACAAGGCCTCAAAAAACATACATAGTGTCTTGTCCTTGCTTCAAGGTCAAGGTCGCAGGGGCCATAAATGTTGTCTAAAAAACAGCCATTTTTCACATTTTCTCAATTTTCTCAGAAGTTTTTGAGATTGGATACCCAGACCTGCTAAATGTTACGCTTTCGACATGCTTGCTACGCTGCTACGCTTGTCCATAAAATCTACGCTTTTCCCGTGTGCTTGAACTTTTGACCGTGATGGAGAAACCCCCCCCCCCCCCGCTTTCACGCAGCGCCGGTGCAGCTTATCACGCCGCCTTCGCAGCCTTAACTCTTCTCCCCCCCCCCCCCCCCCCCCCCCCCCCGCTTTCAGGCCGCCGGTGCAGCTTATCACGCCGCCTTCACAGCCTTATCTCTTCCCCCCCCCCCCCCCCTTCCCCAACCTCTGCTACGCCTATTCCTTCAATGCTACTCCAAATAGCTCTGGATGCTACTCTTTGGCATGATGGTGGGTTGGCAGGTCTGGATACCTGACCTATATATGGGATATAGGGCAAAGTAATCCCTATCTTTTGATACCAGTTTGGTTGACGTTGCTTCAAGGTCAAGGTCACAGGAGCTCTTCAAAGTTGGATTGTATACATATTTTGAAGTGACCTTGACCCTGAACTATGGAAGATAACTGTTTCAAACTTAATAATTATGTGGGGCACATGTTATATTTTCATCATGAGACACATTTGGTCACATATCATCAAGGTCAAGGTCACTTTGACCCTTATGAAATGTGACCAAAATGGGGTAGTGAACCACTAAAAGTGACCATATCTCATGGTAAAAAGTGCCAATAAGCACCATTGTGCTTCCTATGTCTTGAATTAACAGCTTTGTATTGCATGACCTTAGATGACCTTGACCTTGGGTCAAGGTCACATGTATTTTGGTAGGAAAAATGTGTAAAGCATTTCTTTGTGTATGATGTCATTGGTAGGTTTAGTTGTTTGACCTTGACCTTGAAGGTCACCTGAAGGTCAAGGTCATATAAAGGTCACAGGCCTCTTGTTTGTGATGTACTCTACTGTTTTGTGTTTTTCTTTTCATCCCAGGCCTCTTGTTTGTGATGTACTCTACTGTCTTGTGTCTTCCTTCACAGCCCAGGCCTCTTGTTTGTGATGTACTCTACTGCCTTGTGTCTTCCTTCACAGCCCTGGCCTCTTGTTGTGATGTACTCTACTTTCTTGTGTCTTTCTTCACAGCCCTGGCCTCTTGTTTGTGATGTTCTGTCTTGTGTCTTTCTTCACAGCCCAGGCCTCTTGTTTGTGATGCACTCTACTGTCTTGTGTCTTCCTTCACAGCCCTGGCCTCTTGTTGTGATGTACTCTACTTTCTTGTGTCTTTCTTCACAGCCCAGGCCTCTTGTTTGTGATGTTTTGTCCTGTGTCTTCCTTCACAGCCCAGGCCTCTTGTTGTGATGTACTCTACTGTCTTGTGTCTTTCTTCACAGCCCAGGCCTCTTGTTTGTGATGTACTCTACTTTCTTGTGTCTTTCTTCACAGCCCAGGCCTCTTGTTGTGATGTACTCTACTGTCTTGTGTCTTCCTTCACAGCCCTGGCCTCTTGTTTGTGATGTACTCTACTGTCTTGTGTCTTCCTTCACAGCCCTGGCCTCTTGTTGTGATGTACTCTACTTTCTTGTGTCTTTCTTCACAGCCCTGGCCTCTTGTTTGTGATGTACTCTACTGTCTTGTGTCTTCCTTCACAGCCCTGGCCTCTTGTTGTGATGTACTCTACTGCCGTGTGTCTTCCTTCACAGCCCAGGCCTCTTGTTTGTGATGTACTCTACTGTCTTGTGTCTTCCTTCACAGCCCTGGCCTCTTGTTTGTGATGTACTCTACTGTCTTGTGTCTTTCTTCACAGCCCAGGCCTCTTGTTTGTGATGTACTCTACTGTCTTGTGTCTTCCTTCACAGCCCTGGCCTCTTGCTGTGATGTACTCTACTGTCCTGTGTCTTCCTTCACAGCCCTGGCCTCTTGTTTGTGATGTACTCTACTGTCCTGTGTCTTCCTTCACAGCCCAGGCCTCTTGTTTGTGATGTACTCTACTGTCTTGTGTCTTCCTTCACAGCCCTGGCCTCTTGTTTGTGATGTACTCTACTTTCTTGTGTCTTCCTTCACAGCCCAGGCCTCTTGTTGTGATGTACTCTACTTTCTTGTGTCTTTCTTCACAGCCCTGGCCTCTTGTTTGTGATGTACTCTACTGTCTTGTGTCTTTCTTCACAGCCCTGGCCTCTTGTTGTGATGTACTCTACTGTCTTGTGTCTTCCTTCACAGCCCTGGCCTCTTGTTGTGATGTACTCTACTGTCTTGTGTCTTCCTTCACAGCCCTGGCCTCTTGTTGTGTTGTACTCTACTTTCTTGTGTCTTCCTTCACAGCCCAGGCCTCTTGTTTGTGATGTACTCTACTGTCTTGTGTCTTCCTTCACAGCCCAGGCCTCTTGTTGTGATGTACTCTACTGTCTTGTGTCTTCCTTCACAGCCCTGGCCTCTTGTTGTGATGTACTCTACTTTCTTGTGTCTTTCTTCACAGCCCTGGCCTTTTGTTGTGATGTACTCTACTTTCTTGTGTCTTTCTTCACAGCCCTGGCCTCTTGTTTGTGATGTACTCTACTGTCTTGTGTCTTCCTTCACAGCCCTGGCCTCTTGTTATGATGTACTCTACTGTCTTGTGTCTTCCTTCACAGCCCTGGCCTCTTGTTGTGATGTACTCTACTGTCTTGTGTCTTCCTTCACAGCCCTGGACTCTTGCTGTGATGCACTCTACTGTCTTGTGTCTTCCTTCACAGCCCAGGCCTCTTGTTTGTGATGTACTCTACTGTCTTGTGTCTTCCTTCACAGCCCAGGCCTCTTGTTTGTGATGTACTCTACTGCCGTGTGTCTTCCTTCACAGCCCAAGCCTCTTGTTGTGATGTTCTGCCGTGTGTCTTCCTTCACAGCCCAGGCCTCTTGCTGTGATGTACTGTCCTGTGTCTTCTTTCACAGCCCAGGCCTCTTGTTTGTGATGGACTGTCTTGTGTCTTCCTTTTCATCCAAGGCCTCTTGGTGTGATGTACTGTCCTGTGTCTTCCTTCACAGCCCTGGCCTCTGTTTGTGATGCACTCTACTGTCTTGTGTCTTCCTTCACAGCCCTGGCCTCTTGTTTGTGATGCACTCTACTGTCCTGTGTCTTCCTTCACAGCCCTGGCCTCTTGTTTGTGATGTACTCTACTGTCTTGTGTCTTCCTTCACAGCCCAGGCCTCTAGTTGTGATGGACTCTCTTGTGTCTTCCTTTACATTCCAGGTCTCTTGTGTCTTCTTTTTGGGATGCATGAGAAAGTGTATTGGAATAGTCAATTTAGCAGGCTAGCTTTCACTGTTAACTAAAGTCACTCAAATGGTTGTAGAGTTTTGACACTAACTGCCATTTGTAATGTTGCAGATATGCAATAATGAGTTTGTCCCTCCCAGTTTTTGTAAGTTGCTTATCCATGAAACCCTTTCTTTGTTGGTTTTGTATTAAATTGGTTTTGGAAGCATTGTTTTCTGTACACTTGTCCACATTGTTTCTGTGGGGATAAGCAGTTTCACTGTTTCATTTCAGCTTTGGTAATAGTTCAAAACATCTACCAGAGTCAGGAAGACTGGTCCCGTCTGTTTGAACCTTCCAACTTCTTCCAGAAGTACAAGTAAGCAAGCACTTGCTTTTGCAGTGGGAGATTTTGCTGCTAATGAAGTCTGTAGTAGACGCTGCTGCGTAGGCTTTGCACAGGTGTTGTGCAGAACTTAAAAAAACTAAATAAAAAATACCAGAGATGCATGACACAACTGAATATTTTGAAGACATCTCATTTTCTCTTCCATGGGATTTGTTTTATTAATCCTCTGGATGCATACCAGTCTTGGTTATAAATATAATTGTTTACCTTTTTTTTTAAATAGAAAGACTCTTTAGGTCAGAAAAAGTGGTGAAGGTCATGAAAGTTTTAAATGTCCTGAAAGAGATAATAATTTATGAAAGGAGACAGATTTCACCTAATTACAAAATAAGTTATGAATGCTTTAGTCACCATTATCCATCATCAATTTTTGTTTCAGACACTACATTGTGCTCACTGTGCGGGCTGAGGAGGAGGAGCATTACCTTGAGTGGTAAGGAGTCTTGCTTTCCTTTTTGCACTCCTAGCATGAGTTTCTGATAGGAACTATACTGAGAACAGACCCTTAGTGTGTGCATGATTGGTAGCTAGAGGAATGGAAGTGATGAACTTGTGTGAATTTCTTAAAGGCATGTATCAGAAGTTATGGAGATGGAATGCACTCAAGTGTCTTCTTCCTACAGAGAGATATGTGTTTTGAGAGAGACAGAGAGGAAGAGAGAGTGCAAGCTTTGTAATTTGCCATCTTCGAGGGAGTTCTAATAGTCACTTGAAAATGATATGATTTCACTCTGAATAAGTGTAAATAAATATGATGGAAATCCTGTGACCCTTGCATTGCAGCTAGATCTGTACATGGAAGTAAATAGCTTCTGCAACCCACTGTGGATTCCTGTTAACTTCAAGTTCTACATGAGAGCAGAATATGACTTCACAATTGTGACTACTTCATGGAAAACTGAACACAGTTTTAACCGTGTTACCTGTTTTGCAGGCGTGGCTATGTGGAATCCAAGATCAGGCTTCTGGTGGGCAACCTGGAGAGAAACCCCTTTGTGAAACTTGCTCATGTCATGCCAGAGTCCTTTGGTCCAATCAGTGAGAAGTGAGTTTGCTCATGCTGTGTTTGGGATAACTAATCCTATGTTACAGTGACCTAATGTACAAAAGAATTCAAGAAGGACGATCTGGATACCATAGCTCGTCTCCTGTTCTCTCCTATCTTGTCCTGTCCTATCCTGTTCTCTCCTGTCCTGTTCACTCCTATCCTGTTAACTCCTGTTCTGTTATCTCCTGTCCTGTTCACTCCTGTCCTGTTCTCTCCTGTCCTGTTCTCTCCTGTCCTGTTCTCTCTTGTCCTGTCCTGTTCTCTCCTGTCCTGTTCTCTCTTGTCCTATCCAGTTCTCTCCTGTCCTGTTCTATCCTCTCCTGTCCAGTCCTGTTCTCTCCTGTCCTCTTCTCTCTTGTCCTGTTCACTCCTGTCCTGTTCTCTCTTGTCCTATCCAGTTCTCTCCTGTCCTGTTCTATCCTCTCCTGTCCAGTCCTGTTCTCTCCTGTCCTCTTCTCTCTTGTCCTGTTCATTCCTGTCCTGTTCTCTCTTGTCCTATCCAGTTCTCTCCTGTCCTGTTCTATCCTCTCCTGTCCTGTCCTGTTCTCTCCTGTCCTGTTCTCTCTTGTCCTGTTCACTCCTGTCCTATCTAGTTGTCTCCTGTCCTGTTCACTTCTGTCATATCCAGTTCTCTCCTGTCCTATTCTCTCCTGTCCTGTTCTCTCCTGTCCTATCCAGTTCTCCCCTGTCATCTCCTGTCCTATCCAGTTCTCTCTTGTCCTATCCAGTTCTCCCCTGTCCTGTCCTGTTCTCTCCTATCCTGTTCTCTCCTGTCCTGTTCTCTCCTCTCCTCTCCTTTCCTCTCTCCTCTCCTCACCTCTCCTCTTCTCTCTCTCCTCTCCTCTCCTCTCCTCTCCTCTCCTCTCCTCTCCTCTCCTCTCCTCTCCTCTCCTCTCCTCTCCTCTCCTCTCCTCTCCTCTCCTCTCCTCTCCTCTCCTCTCCTCTCCTCTCCTCTCCTCTCCTCTCCTCTCCTCTCCTCTCCTCTCCTCTCCTGTCCTGTCCTGCCCTGTCCTATCAGTTCTCTCCTGTCCTCTTCTGTCTCCTTTTATCTTCTCCCTGTGGGTTGGGGATAAGAATTGACCCAACGCGTCTACCTATGCAATTTGTAAGAGGCAAATAGGGACATTGCGACTTGATTTGTGCTTACTATGAACAATTCTAGTGGTTTTCATGCTTGATGGTCTTACAAAGCCTACAAAGGCTGATAGGCCTTAAAACTCCATCCATCCATCCCTCCATCCATCCCCTCTTATCTCCTCCCTTTTCTTCTGCCCCCTGTGGGTTAGGGGTCAGAATACATCCATCATGTCTCCCTATGCCATTCGTAAGAGATGAGTATCTAGGGACATCTTGGTTTGATTTGCTCTCACTCTAAACTGTTCTAGTGATGTCCTTGCTTAATGGCCTTACATAGCCTACAAAGGCTGATAGTGTAAAAACTCCATCCATCCATCCCCTCTCTGCCCTCTCCTTCTCTTTCTATCACTCCCCTCTCTTGCTTGTTTGTCACTTGTCACATTTCTGTTCTCACCATCCCCATCTCCCAGTTCTCCTACAGAAACATTGCGTTGCTGGAAATGCTTTTGCCCTGCATATCTGATGGATTTCTTATCTTTTGTCAGGGAGGGGAAGCACATGTGCAAATGGTTCATTGGTCTTGTGTTCCACAATACAGCATCTCAGAACATCGATCTCACCTTCGATATCCAGTCATTCTCTGACGTAGGTGAGTAAGGGATGGTGAGCGAGGCTGGCTCTGTGCAGTCAGTGGGCGTGCTTGTGCGAATGTGCTGTGCACTGGGATTTTTGTTAGATTGCAGTGTCAGATGAATTCGCTGCATGAGGGGGTAGATGAGGCAAAGAACTGCATTCTTGCATGTGTCCTCTGATGGTTTAGACCACCTGCCCATTACTTGTCAATGATTGTGTCCCCAGCCTCCACCTTCATCAGACTGGGAGTGTTTTGCCAGGGATTTTGAGATGGTGCTGCCAGGATTGATGCTGTTGTGTTGAGCAGTCCACAGGACAACTGGCCTGCAGTTAATCTATTGGCTAGTAAACTTGCAGCTTTCCAAGATTAATTCATATGATGATGCTAACATTAACTATATTTGGACATCTTGACTTTCAGAGGTAGGGTTAGCAGAGGAGGAATACCTTGATGTTGGGTCTATCTACTAACTGATGGGGCTTAGAGAGAATTCCCGTGATGCCAGAAGGAAATGAGCTCTGTTGGTGGATGGCACCACAGCTTGTTATCGAAAGCTTTAGGATGTCGATGCCCAAGTGATTGTGAATAATGTTATTGTAATGTCATGCTAAGAAACATTACCGCAAATCACATAGACATTGGTCTTAAAATTTCAAGGCCTGAAATGTAAAATGTACAGGAAGATTTCAACAGTGATGATGATGTGTTGATTGATCTTTTTAAAACCTTTCATGAGTCATGAACATATGTATAAATGATGGATTTTCTTCTGCAGTGCACAAACAGGCTATTCACCTCAATCTCTTCAAGGAGGACATGAAAGTGGAGATTTCCTATGTCAAAAGGTTAGAATCAATAGTGTTTTATGATGTGTTTTTTTATGTAGAGATTTGCACTTAAAGTTTTCCACATCTTCTATTATTATGTACATTGGTGTGATTGTGCATATTCATTGCTTCCATCTCTTTGTGAAAAGGAATTATCTCAACAAATAATCATTGATACAATGAATCCCACATTACCATGATGAACTGAAAGATAACTAACGTTATGACAAGGCACTCTAATAATCATAAAACTGGAATGTGGCTAAAATTTGCAAGCAAAACAAAAAGGTGCACAACCTAACTTCTATGTCACTGTTGTATGTCGAGGAAAGGAAGTGTTTTTATTCACCACTCGAGTCGAGAAAGGATTTGTGTGTGTGCATACGGAAGTGGAGGGCGCAGCAGTATTAATGACTTGATGCATGGACAAAGGAAAAGAAAGGTAACCAATCAAATCTGGCGTTGCAAAGTTGCAGGGGCAAGCTTTCGGAGAATCAACTAGGCCTGAAGAAGGAGTTAATTCTCTGAAAGTTTGCCCCTGCAACTTTGCATTGCCCGACTTGATTGGTCACCCTTCCTTTGTAGTCTTGATACATGATTGGTGTGCCTCCTTGCTTCCAGGAAACAGCTAGACCAGTTCGTCACCCAGGAGGTGCTGCACAGAGGAGGCAAGCCAGTTCGAGAAAAGAGGAGAGTGAGTAGAAACTGGCTCAAATTTGATTTCTCAGCACTCATAGTGGCTTTAGCTGTGAATATAAAGTTGCATTGTCTTCATGGCAATAGACATGAAAACGGATGTCATTTCTATTAAAGGTGTTGTTATTCTGTTCATATGACTAGTGGTTGTTCATGCATGCATGAGGACAGTCACAGGTCTTTCACTTCTTTTGGTCTCAAGAGCCCTGCACAGTCTGGATTGTTGTGTAACTGAGTCTTCACAAGCACTAGGGATTAGTGATCAAATGACTCCCACCTAAAGCCGTATGGCAATGCCTCTCTGCAGTGAGTCAGTCGAATGCATGTAGTCACTGGAAGGGAAGAGCAATGATGGAGTATTTTCATTTTGGGACCTGCTGCTCGTGGTTCAGTGAACTGAATCAAGTAATTTTTATGTTGTTTATGCATTGATGGAGATGGGACTTTGTGGAGAGCTAATGGTGAACGTGACACACAAGGCTCACTCCTCAGCTGCATCCGTGCATGCAATAGGAAAACCTGTCTTAGAGACCGCCATGCTCATCATTTGCTTCACATCAGCTTATGTCTGCTGCCATCTCTGGCCGGCAGGAGTCCAAAAGTGGCAGCAACTCAGAGGGAGGCAGGCGGCTTAGCACAGACCAGAACCCCACGCCCAGCAGCAGCAAATCTGACGTAGACGTGACCACCAAGGTAACGGCCTCCACTCCGCCCGCCACGGACGATGAGACCTCCCAGGAGTCCCACAACCCCGAGGCAGCGCGGCCAAACTCGGGCCCTTGTGAAGAGAGCATGCAGTGTGATGAGGTGACAGAGATCTCAGACCGAACCAACGACAAAGACGGCCAGGTGAGACTTACTTTGGTATGAAAATGCCTTGCCTCTGTTGATACTGGAGAATTTGCTTGTTGAGTTTCGTGTGCCATTTTTCTAGCTTCAAGGTGTGGTAATGTTTCATTAGTTGACAGTTTTCTGCACTTAAGGGGGGATATGGCAGTGCCTATAGGGCTGGAGTAAAGCAGTTCTTTTCTAAATACATAATTATTTTCATATCAAAGGTACACATGTTGGGTATTAAAAACTGTGAAGATAAAATTTTTTTAACCTTCTGTTGCCATGGAAACCTTCCAAGATGGCCGCCACATGCAATATATTTAAAAATACAAAACTAAAAAACTACAACTCATAACTACACCGTTTTTTTTTTCAGCAAGATACACATCAACTCAAACTTTTTACAGAAGGGCATCAATTTCTATGCAGTCTAACCAATTTTCTGAATTTGAGGTCCACTATCCCATAAGCTATGCCGTGAAAACCCTGTTTCCCAGACACATTTTAGACAATTACAACAAGAAGAATGGGAAAATATCAATATTCTTCTGTAAGAATGAAGGAAACATAAGAAAGAATAAGACCTGTAAATTGCAGGGCTGTATCATACTTCTCTTTTTTTCCTTGTATTTTCAAATATAGCAAAAACCGTATTTTGAGAAATCAAGGAAAACAAGATTCAATGTCTTAGTATTCAATAATCAAACTTCCCCAGTCATATGGCATTGCTGGCCCCTCATTTTGAAACATATGAACAACCTCCACAGCTAATATCTAGACAAAATCTTTCCTGAAACTATTTATAAAAAATTACAGACACTATAAAACCGAGTTGGACAAAACGCAAAATAAATGCTTATCAGCACAATGACTGATTAGA
Organism: Theodoxus fluviatilis; assembly: GCA_034096865.1. Lineage (NCBI taxonomy): Eukaryota > Metazoa > Mollusca > Gastropoda > Cycloneritida > Neritidae > Theodoxus > Theodoxus fluviatilis. The sequence continues at coordinate 20,381 of JAWQFJ010002706.1, read as the reverse complement.
CTGAAGAAATCAACTGGATGAATAAATACAGCAGATTCATGCATGAAAATCTCAATATTATTCTGTAATAATGAAGGAAACATAAGAAAGAATAAGACCTGTAAATTTCAGGGCTGTATCATGTCCCCTTTTTTCCCTTGTATTTTCAAATAATATAGCAAAAACCGTATTTTGAGAAATCAAGGGAAAAAGATTCAATGTCCTAGTATTCAATAATCAAACTTCTCCAGTCATATGGCATTGCTGGCCCCTCATTATGAAACTTGAACAACCTCCACAGCTAATATCTAGACAAAATCTTTCCTGAAACTATTTATAAAAAATTACAGACACTTCAAAACCGAGTTGGACAAAATGCAAAATAAATGCTTATCAGCACAATGACTCTTTTGTGCCAGGTCCCATCATAAGATACACTAATGTCTATGATGGGAATCTCTCCTCCACCAAGGCTCTCCTGAAGGTCTGCATCAGTTGCTGAGTAGGCCTCTCTGACAGCAGCAGCAGCACGCTCCAGGACCTCTGCACCCTCCTGAACTTCAACTTCTGCAAATTGCAAGACATGGACTAAATATATGATCATATTCATAAATACTAACTGAAAACAAAGCTTAGATGACTGCAATAATCAATTCATAGGAAGCAGTATTCATGGATTTAGAATCATGTCAGAACGCGACAAAATACCAATAATTATACACAGATCAATGTAAGGAATTTAATTGAGCAAGATGATTGTTTTTCTTACCTGTCAGTAGCCGGTCGTGGCGCTGGAAGGTCTTCTTGTGCATTCCTGGCAATCCGAAGATGGTGCTGAATTTCTCTAGAACCCGATGGCCTGTCCCAACCTCATGACTAAACAGAGTCATCAGTCTGTTGACTTCAAATGCCGCGTTCTTCTTTGTGGACCCTCCCACTCTTGGAGAACTCAGTTCATCGGCTCTGAAGCCGCATTTGTGACACAGGAGCTCCAATTTAGTGGAAAATCCTTGATTTTCACCTTCACAGATGCCTACTTCCAGTTCATTTTCAAAACATTCTGGGCAAGGAACTTGTGCCAGCAGTTTCGTCAACTGATCCACCTGGGAAATCAGCCACTTCTGAGACTGAGCATCTCCACAGGCAGCGTCTGCACTTCTGCTTGCTGCTATGTCCAATTTCTTCCGAGATGCAGAAACCGAAGTTGATTCACTAATTCCAGCTTGGGAAGTGGATGGAAACGGTTCTTGAGTTGCACAATCAGTCGACGAAGTGGATGGGACTGGAGAATCTGTTGTTGACATCGGTGCAGGAGGTGAAATAACTGATTGCTCGCGCCGTGGAGAATCAGTTGACATCGGTGCAGGAGTCGAAATAACCGATCGATCGTGCCGCGGAGAATCCGTTGACATCGGTGCAGGAGGTAGATCCTGCCGTTTTGCAGCCCTGGCAGCTTCTAACTGCCTGCTTCTAACTAGTTTTCCTTTCCTCGGCATTTGGCTTCTTCAGTGCACCAAAATCACAATAATAATACACGCGAAGAGTTACGAGTAGATTCTGCAATCAACCTGAGGCGCCATGTTGTCGTCATGCAGTGGAGAATTGTGGGAGGAATCCTAAGCTTCTGATTGGCCCATGTGACCATTTCCTTTGTTCTCCCGCAAAATAGGCTCTCCTATTGAGGTCAACCACGCTATCTTGAGTTAGTATAGAGGAGTTCTCTCCCTTGCAGCATTCTCCTAATGGAAAGAGCTACAAAATGATACCAAACATGTCGGCATTCAAGCTTCGATCGTGTATGTTGTCAAGTGGAAAACAATGACACCGTCAGCCCCAAAAAGCAAAGAAACAATTTATTTCGGTGACAGGTAGTGTACATTTTAATATTTTATAAATATTTTCGAGCACATTTCACACTTATAAAGACCGGCACTGGTTAGTAGGATGGTTATGCAACTCAAATCTGCAATAATCCCAACATCGACGAAAATCAAGAAAATAGTGAGTTTGCACTGCCGTATCCCCCCTTAATCCTCGATTGTGATAGATGGTTGTGGGGGCTCCTTCTGTTTTCCAGGGCTGATGATCAGTATAGAATGTTTTGCAGCATCAGATAATATGTTCAGTATGACCTGTAGTGTAGGCTGCTGGCTGTGTGGGCCATCAGGGCACAGTCATCGGCAAATCGAGCTTTCTGGACCTTACCACCAGGTGACACAGGTCAAAGATGGAATTGTTGTACCAGCAGCAAATTTACACCCCCTTGTTGAGGTCCTGGACAGTGTGTTTGAGAACACGAGTGAAGAACAGCATATGGAGCATCTGACTGGCAAAGTGTTTTTCTGAATTTGCAGGGGCCGTCCCTGACATCTGACGCTGGCAGTGACTGCTCTTCCAAGCGGCCCATGTCTCCCTGCGATGAATTCAGCACTCCACCCAAGAGGGAGAAGAGGGAAGATGACAACGTAAGGATGTCCTCATGGCTTTCTCTCACAGAGACCAGCTCTCCCTGGACTACTGCCTGCCTTTGAATGGGATGCTGGTCAGCATGAAACAAAAGCTAGAGGGGGCTAATGCCTGTTGTGTATCCTAGATAGCTCTAATCTTGTGTGTGTGTGTGTGTGTGTGTGTGTGAGCGCATGCCTGCATGCATGTAGGCTTGCATGCTCAAGAGTGTGTTGTGTGTGTATGTGTGTCTGTGTCTGTGTGTGTGTGTGTGTGTGTCCATGCACATGTGTGCATGCGCATGTGTTTGAATGTGACTTATTTGTCTCGACTGATAAGGCGCTTGGTAGTCTGCCTCTTTTTTTTATGATTGAGTTTTCATGAGGGCATCCTGGTATACCGAGTCCTTTGCCCTGCAAGCCTGCTGTTCTGCTGGAAGGGAATGCTGCATGGGTGCTCTGCAGAAAGCTAAAAGCAGCTCCATCATTAAATTTTAAAAATATATATTTTCCGAAATTCATTGAGAACACATAAAACCATCTCTGAGACAATGCCAATTCCAAATCTGTGTTTGAATTTCTTGTAGCTTTTGTCCATCTGAAACCTTTAGTTGACATTACACATACAGGCAGACTTTTCTCTTTTCTATATGAAGATTAACCTGCTCCTGTAATTTGCAGTGTAGAATCTAATGTCCTGTGCTTGTTAATAGTAGATTCATATTGCTCCCAAACTGAAAATGAGATTAAAGATTTAGAGTTTGAAAAAGACAGGTAAGATAAAGGCACTATTCAGTTGTCTCAATGATTTCAAATGAAAGTTAATTCTTAGTTTATTTTTATTTTCAATTAGAATACAGAGTCTCCCATGCAAATTGATGAGAAAGGAAATCAACAAAACAACTCATCTAAGGTAAGACAACCTTGCTATCTCATCCAAATGATGAAAGCAAAAACAAAACCAACCCCCCGAAAAACTCTAAAAGATATAGCACTTAATGTTTCTCAGTGTATCTGCTGGCAAGAGATGGAATATCTTTCATCTGAAACATTTCAAGGAGACAATTTTATAATGCAATGAAAGGAGCAGCAGATAATTTTAGTGAAAAAGATGGTAGAGCCAGAAAATTTGCTACTGAGAATGAAGTCTGCTTGGAGTTCATTATAGTGCAGGGGTGGGCATTGTCAACCATTTGGCAGATTTTTGCCATTCTTTTTTCAGATTTCCTATGAAATAATTGCATTTTATTGTATACATCTGCCATAATTTGCTTTTACTGCTTCATTCCTCCGTGTTCTAGCCAGACCCTGGACTCCAGCCAGAAATGTTCCTCATTATTAATGGTGGCCAATTCCCACCCCTGCAGTGCCTCCATCTTCATTGCATCTCTGTGTTGATTACAATTCCTTGTAACAGTTTCAATGCTTCTACTTGCATCTGTTGCTGAATCCCTCATGAACTGCAGTTTTAGAGGCAGACAGGTCTCGGCTGCTGCACTCTGACTTTGCCCAAATTGTGTATACGTGTAGCCAGTGAATAGGGAATGAAATGCTTGTTGCCCACTTTGATGTTCTCTGTAGGTTTGTGTGAATCTGTGTGGGCCGTTTACACATTACACATAATCGTTGTAGATGACATTCCACTTTGGCCAAAGAGAAAGGGAAGGACAGATGTGTGAGTACTGGAAAGTGGAAACAAGATTCAGTTAATGTACACGTTCAGTCCAGTTCAAGATGAAAATAAAGGCCAAAGAAATACATCTTTTTCTTTTCTTTTTTATTATTTATTTTTACATCTCTTTCACTTTATTTATGGTTATTACTCTTGCATAGAATGTTACCCTGCATCATTTTCAAATGAAATGTTCTATTTGTTCCATCAGTTATGGTACATTTTTCGATATGAAATACTACTAACATTTGTAAAGCTTTAGTTTAAAGGTGCATTCTTCTACTTGACTAAACTTTGCAGCACCATAGGAACTATGATTCCATGTATGTTATGTATGTGATGATCAGATAGCTAACCCTGTCCAGTGTTGGCTATGGAGCATCTACTGATCCATGTATACTCATGAATTTGCATACATATTTGGATACATTTGGTGCATTCAGCAGTTGTAGTAATGTGCATCTGTACACATGTTCACACAGGCCTGCACCATTGGAGTGTGTATGTCATACAAGCATTCACACCTAAACCACAAACCATACTCCCATGCACGGAGTCAGTGTGTCAAATTGTAATTGACTCGGTAATGATAATGGGTATGAACTTTAACAAACTTGTTTCTGATGGGAGGCAGCAAAATTCACCTCAGCCCATCTGCCTTCATCAGTGATGGACGCATGTTCTCATGCCAGATCCCTATCTTCATTAAAATGGTCCAATCCAGGCTTTGACTCAATGTGGGATATTCTTGTAATTGTATCTCTTAAAATATGTCTCAGTAAAGATTTTGCTGTTTTGTCATGGCAACCACAAAAAGGATATGCCCTTTTTCTGTGGAAGCTATAGTCAAAAGTGAATGCGATTAGTACATCTCTGAAGTGACCATCTGCCAGACGAAATCCAAGTGGCTTTGGGTGAGGTCTGGCTCTCTGTCAACTTGCTGAATCTCTCTGTCACCTTGCTAATATCTCTGTCACCTTGCTGATTCTGTCTGTCACCTTGCTGATTCTGTCTGTCACCTTGCTGAATCTCTCTGTCACCTTGCTAATATCTCTGTCACCTGGCTGAATCTCTCTGTCACCTTGCTGAATCTTTTGCTGTGCTGATTCTCTCGTGCTCGCGTTGCTGCAGGTTGCACAACACTTGCCCAGTGCTGAGCTCCCAGATCTGACCAGCCCCAACCCCCTGCCCGCTACGGCCAACTTCCAGCCCGTCAAAAACTCCATCAAGCTCAAACTCAAGTGACCAGACCTGTTGGGACTAGGCTGAGTGGGAGCAAGAAGCTGAGACACCTTGTACAGGATGTCTATGCGGAGGGCTGGCTGGTCTTCACAGAAGGTTCTTGGGTTTGAATTACTCTCCCTCAGAGGCAGGAAGCAGTATGTATAGAAGGATGGTGGTTGTCATCGTAGAGCATGATTTTCACCATGAGTCCTGTGGAGAGGTTCAGTGTTTGCCCTGAGGGAAACGGGGTTTGACACGGATGGGGTTTGAAGGCCAGCAAGGAGAGGAGGACACCCCCGGCAGAAGGGAGACAGGATGGGGTATACTGCGTTTGTCAAAAAAAGGGATCTAACGTGTTTGTTGCCAGCAGGGGTCTACAATGTTTCTGGCAAGAAAGGGGACTACTAGTTTGTAGCAACAAGGAATTTACTATGTTTGTAGCTAATGTAGCCTGTAGCTGGCTGGGTAGGAACCCGTATAGAAGTATGCATTGATGTACTGTATTACCACATGCATTGAAAACATGTGGTCTTCTTTTAAATATGAATGTTGGCTGAAAAGAAAGGGGAAAATGGTGCAACAGATGATTTGAGAAAACAAAAAAAGAAAAAAAAAAGTTCTCTTATAATTTGTAAATTCCCATATTTCTTCTATTTCCACACAGAAGGGTATATATATTTAATGAAAGAGGAGATGATGGATTACTTTAGTAGACCAAGTTGTTGGTGTTGTGAGAGCAGAATGTGGCAATCCAGCATTTGAGCATTTGCAGTTCTTCACTACTGAGGAAGAATCAGTCAGTGGCACTCATTCTCAGCAATCTCATGCTGGCTGAAGTGCATGTCTTGATTTTTCCCGCGGTAGTGAAGGATGTAAGCAAGTTACTTGTTGCCAAATCTGAGGTGCGTTTTTTCTTCCTTCCATCCTCACTTGATCTCCAGAAGCTTTTCTATTGCCTGGCGGCCTCACACTAATGTGAAAGGAAGATGCAAATGGAGCAAAGTCTTCTACACAAGAGTTGTGACTCAACAAACATGGCCTGAGGAATGCATCACAGGAAACTTTTTCTTCTTTTTCCCCCTTTTTTCTTTTCTTTTTAATGTATTGCCAAGGGTGTCACACTTCCAAAGAAAAATGTTACATATTGAGGAAGTAGTTCTGCAGAAGTGGGTCATTAGTGGTGAAAGAGGATAGGTCTCGCTCCTCATTTGAAGGTCTGAAGCAGCAGCACGTACAGTGCAAGTGTAATAGGAGTATGGTATTGTATATAATTGTGAAGTCAGAGAAACTTGCTAGTTATCGTGGTCAGACTTGTTGATCTTTGTGCATTTGAAATGGGGGAAATATATAGCAAAAAGAGGTAAGTAGAAGATAAATGAAGAGTAAAATGAGTGTAGTAGTTCAGAGGTGGAGCTCATGGGAGAATATTTATTTTGACCTAATCAAGTGCTAGTGAAAAGTGTTGGGTATGAACTTGTGTTGCCATTGCTTGGAATTCTGTTCTGTGTTGTTGTGCTTCTGTCATCATGGGTGTTATCTAGGATATTACAGTGGTTGGTCAAAGATTCATAATGGGACAGCTTTGTAGAGAGGACACAAATGACCCAGAATGAGAAGTGCTGTCTCATGACAGGCAGGCTGAAGAATATGTGAACATGCCCAAACATGGCAAGCAACTCTGCATAGTGAGTGTCCCAAGCTCTGCCCTGCACAGCATATTCATTTAGCTTGGCATGTCCCATAATGCTCCATTCCATCCTTCCCACCACTCCCACGCTGTCCCTTGCCACCCACTAAGAGGATGGCCAGCACTGAATGTTTTTCCATTCAAGACATTCTAAATTTTGCAACCATGTCAGGCAGAGCAGGCAGCTTTTTTTCTTCCCCACCCCGCACCCCAGTCATCACTTGGCTTGCACGAGTCTAAGGATAGAAACTGGGCAGCATTGCATGGACACGCACCATAGGCCGATGTCAAAGTGTCAAGAGTCACATATCCCCCTCATTAGCCGGAATGCTTTGTGTTTTCGGAGCCTGCTCCAGGAACACCTTTATAGCAAGCAGCATTTACATCGTCTTTCCATCCCCTTTCAACATGTTGACACTGACCTACTCCTTGTAGGTTCTTGGCTTTCCTTGTGTCTATGCAACGTGCCCCAGAAGATGGAGCCGCTGGGTTTAGCTGACAGCTAGTTGGTTATGGGATTGATACATGGGGATGGAGAGGGGCAGTGAGGGACTAATGATGTAACCACAACAAAATGCCGTGCCACCAATGCGGTATCTGATAATCTTGACTCTGGGATGTCTCCCTGGCATAGGTATTGGCCTGTTCTCTGTAGGTGGAGTTTTAGTTGGGCATATTCTCAAGAATTGGTTGTGCTGTATTTTGCTTTTCCCTGTATGTCACATCAAGAGCATTTGGTGAATGCCACATTGATTTGATTTTTTCCCCTGAAAAAAATTTTTTTTTTAAAAATGATATCATATTCTAAACATGGGATTCGGATTACTTCACCCTTTTTGTTTTTCCAAATCTGTAACAGTGTTGTTTATCCAGTGTGCCAATCAGAAAAACTCTTTAAGTTCTATGTTCATACTTTTTTTAACAATGTTTGTGACACAAGTAACCTATAGCATGTTTGTGTTTGAGTAAGTTATGATGAACTTCAGATGATATTTAAAAAATGGAAGAAAAAAAATCAAACTGATTGGCATTTGAAAATAAGTGGAAACTTTGTCCATCACTAATTGGAGTTAAAGCTGGTGCATATCATGAATACAGATCAATGGCAGTTTGGGACCTGATTACAGCTGGTAGGAGCTGTTGCAGCTAGTTTCGTCTTCGTTGAAGGTGAAATTCAGGCATGCAATGCCTCTGCTATGGAATAGTGCTGCATGGTAAGATTTTACTCATCTGCTATTGAAATGTGAGGGCGTTAGATGGAAGCCAGGTGAAAACGCCCTGTGTATGCTTATGATATCTTGTCAACCGCCCCTCACTGATCGTAATACTGGAGTTGAGCATGGCTGAGTTGCTCTGTGAGACCCAAGGAAGTCTCTTTTTAAAGCTAATCTTTTTTTCCTTGCTCTCTTCATGACTTGTGAAGTTTTCACCTTAGTGCTTGGTGCCAAGACTGGACTCATTAAAAAAAAGTTTTTACATTGTTGAAAATAATTATTGAACCATTCTCTTTTCAGGCATTTTGTTTTCAGGGTTATGACATCATTTTCCCTCCCCTTATAGAGTGTTAATATCAGAGACAAATTGACATCAAAAGTGAGAATATTGAGACACTTTTCAATCTTACTCTCATCAGATCCATTCCAGCTCATGACAAATGCGAAGGATTTTTGGAAAATTACATACCATAACTAATCTAAACATCGAATTTATCAAAACTTCATACGTGTACCTTCATAAGGTATCCTTTCTACTGGGAATTGCAGTATTGTTTTCTGTGAATTGGACTCACAGGTTATTATACAGGGTTTTGCTTTTTGATCTTTTTTTCTGACAGAATTAATCTGAAATTGAGATAAATGCATCTACTAGTGCAAAGCTAGGTTGTACCGGTAGCAAACTGGTCTACAATTTTGGATGACAGGGTTTGCCCACTCAACCTCTGTATCTGGTGTTGTTTTGGTTTTTGCTGGCGGACATCTACGTTCCATACAGCTTCCTGTGAAAAAGAATTTTCTTTTGTTTATTTTCAAGTTGAGGGCATTAAATGTTTTCAGGAGTAGTACCAATGGGACAAATAGAATGGAACATGCACTGCAAAGTTTGCTGTTGCTGAGCCGACTGTTGGCATCATTGCGGTGAATTGGCCTTGTGTGCTTCTGGTAACAATGTTCATTTGCAGCTGTTTCATTCAGGATTATGATGCATTAGTAGTTTTATGTTTGTTTATTTTTGTTACAGGCAGAAATGATTATTACGTAAGGTTTTCATGGATTCATATAGCACTGGCATCATTGGTTCTCTGACTTAGGCATTGTGGAGGCATATAAATCAAATTTGGCATGGCTGTGCATGGGCTCCGCCTTGCCTCGGGGTGGACAATTGGAGGTGGTCAATTCATCCTAAAGCTCTTTACACAATGTGGCAGCAAAGTGAGCAGAGAGAGGAAGTAATGTTGGTCATCTATCTACTGTGCTTCATTTTTCTTTCATAGACTGTTATAGTTGGCTTCATGGGTTCATGTTGGACGAGGGGTTTCCATTGCTGCATTCTATCTCTTCCGAGCCTTTTTGGAATCCCTTACCAGCTGGGCATATTAACCATCACAGCATGTAAACTAAACAGAGTGCAAATGTGTTGCAAGAAGTAAAAGGTTCAAATCTCTGTTAGAATGTTTGGGAAAGAGCTGTGGCAGTGTTTTCATTGATGGAGGTGTCTTGCTTTGAATATTGCATCATAGGTGTGTTGTAGAGACGGACATCCCTGGAGTTGGCTTGAACTGCCAGACTCCCTGCAGAACATGTCTGCCGCAGACCAGTCTTAATAGGGAGGGTTGTTCCTGCTTGTAGTAAGTGAATGTGCATCTGAAGTGGTTGTAGTTCCTATGGCTTTTCTGGATCCCTGCTATGAATATCATTAGCCTAACTACAAAGTAGAGGGATGTATCCATTTGCTATTGTGCTATCCCTGAAGTGGTTTGCTGTTTTTCTTGCATAGTCATCTATATGTAGTCTATGTTTTTCAATATTTCATTTTGTGAAGACTGGTTTGCACTGTCTTTGTGTGTTGGTGTTGTAGTTTGTTTATAGTTGTTGGCAGTGTCAGAAAGAAAAGCTTGAGGACTGCTGAATCTTTTAGAGTTTGAACATGATTACAAGACCCATAATTTTCCATATCATGCTATGTATTTTGCCCATCAATCATGCACTAATCTACATGAAGGCCAAGTTCAGAAGTTCATCATGGACTGTCTATCTCATATTTGAAAAGAAATTACTCTGCGTCATGTTTGCCATGAACGACCTTTTCCGCCATCTTTTACAGATATTCTTAAGCCAAATTAATGTATTATTGATATGATCTTTACTGCCTCAAATTGTTGTCATTCCTTTGTTGAGATAGTGAGGTCATCAAAGCAATTTGAGGATTTTTGGCAGTGAAATTGTTTGAACTGCTTCATTGAAGATGATACTGGCTGTAAGGGTGTTCGATCCAGACTATTTGAGATGATATCATCAGCCTGCAGCAATCTGCCCTGTGTCGTTGGGGATGAAATGATGTGTTTTGTTGTTTTTTCCCCTAATGCTATCCATTGTGTCTTGGTCATTGATTGAAACATTTTACTTGGGAGTTGTTGCTTGGTGTAGCAGAGTTCTTGAGAGAAAAGCTGATGAATGGTGAGCAAGACGGGGAACAAGTCTGCATAGGATTTCTTGACAGGATGACAGTGCTTGTGTTTCAGTTTGAATGTGTTCAGTGGAGATGAATGCTTCTTTGTGAGGAACTTGTGTGATTTTCATCCATTTCTCGGGAGCAGGCTGTGCCTGCAGGAGCCACAGTACCATTTCCACCCCACATTGACTCCCTTTCCTCCCTTGCAGACAGACAACATGAGACTTTACGTTTACCATTTGACCATATCATTACCTATCCCCCCCGTCTTGCTCTGTCTTTCTCACACACACACACACACACACACACACACACACACACACACACACACACACACACACACACACACACCCCCAGAGGGCTTGGGCAGCTTGCTGTGTTATTCCTACTCCTGCACAACTTCCACTCCTTTCCCCTCCAAGGTAAGCTCCGACTGGGTTAGGTGTCAGAGTATTGCATGGAAGAATGAGATGAAGTGTTTGTTGAAATATGAGGTCACTGAAACTAAATAGACTGGAGTTGCCAAGCTGATGGAAATTGTTGGTTCTTGTGTGTGGAGTTGGAGTTGGTGTTGGAGTGCTAGTTTCAGCAGCAAGGATGCTTACAACTCATTGACTCTGGGGCTGTTGCTTCTGGCAGAGCTTCCAGGGTACGGGTATGTAGTGGATGCATGTCTACCCAGTGGTTTACCTCCTATTCTTGTCCAAGTCCCTCATTTATGTTTTCCTGTACATCCAGTTTCTTCATTCAAACCATGGTACATTGAATACATGTATATAAATGAAAGTGAATAAAAAAGATATTTTACACTAGATTCTTTATTTCCTTTTTCCTTGTGCTCCTCGTTTGCTGCAATGTGGTTTGACCCCAAAAGTGAATAATGGCATGAAGTTAGATTAGACCAAGTTGCTGCTCTACAGTTGCCAGTACATGTCATGAAGGCTGCAGAAGGTAGTGAGTGTACTAACTCAACTACAGAGCAAAATTCATAGGCACCCTTTAAGGAATACCAAAAAACAATGGGGTCTCTTCACTGCATACCGCTGTTGACCAAACATTTCCTGAGATTTGAGATTAATTAATATTCATACTTATGATCTGCTTGTAATTATGTATGAACATGTGAAAGTGTGCAAGACAGGGTCCTATTCAAGACGAGCATCAAGCAATTCCAAACTGGGTGTTGAGGCAATCATAGAGAGACCCAGAAAACATAGGAGTCCTAGGATTACCAATTGTGGATGATTACATACATGACGAGAAAGATTTCAGTAATCAAACTACTCCATTTACAGAAGCAGAAATCACTTTCCTGATAATTCCTCCTTTTTTTTAATTGTGTCATGATGCCTACCTTAACTTAGGTTTTAAAAAAAGGTAATAGCCCAACACACATCGACGCTGACAAACCTTTGAAACAAGACATTTTTCTGGCTGCCATTTACTGCTCCGCTACTCTGTGTCGCCGGAGTAGTCTTGCTCGTTCTCTTCATTGAGATCTCTCTCCTCGGCACTGCCATCTTCAGGATCAGGGGAGTCCACTCCAGTTGTTAAAGCGACGAGGTGGCCAGTGAAGGCGGTGTAACGGTTGCCATAGAGACCAGGCGCAGAGCGTACAGTGCTCACCCACACCTCCTGTCCTTTCTCCATGGCAACCAGAACGGTGCTGCTGGCAGTGTCCCACCATGGACGCCCGTCTGCAAAGGCTCGGGTCAGATACTCGTCCCACTCGGAGCCCAGCAGCTCGATCGCACCCTGAGAACGAAAGGTTGAATCGATGAGTAGATGGATGCATGAAAGAGAGAGAGAGACAGACACAGAGAGAGAGAGAGATTGAATACAATAACCGCGGTGCACCTTTACTCCCTTGGTCACAGAGCCAGGAGAATTTTTTTGGGGGGGTTTTGTTTGATAGCATCTGAGGACAGAGAATGGTCATAGATAGGCATCAGCATCACTTTCATTTCCTGTGGAGTGTTTAACTCATGGCTGACACGGCCGCAGCAAGGGTTCATCGAACCAAAGTGAGTTTTCACTCTCCTCGAAGCTACCTGGCTTCATTCCTGAGCAGAAAGATGGATGGACAAGTGAATGGATACATGAATTGATGAGCCAATATTGAATTAACGAGTGATAATGCCGATAGATACAAACAAATGAATGAACGATTACATAATACAGAACTGAAGAGAATGAAAGTAGGCAC